>CAUYRH010054952.1:0-170335 GCA_963574655.1 Perodicticus potto | reverse complement strand
CCCCACGCCGCTCTCCCGCTCCGCCCCGGGGTGGGGGTCTCCGTAGGCCTTACTCGCAGGCCGCCCCGGGGTGGGGGTCTCCGTAGGCCTTACTCGCAGGCCGCCCCGGGGTGGGGGTCTCCGTAGGCCCTACTCGCAGGCCGCCCCGGGGTGGGGGTCTCCGTAGGCCTTACTCGCAGGCCGCCCCGGGGTGGGGGTCTCCGTAGGCCTTCCTCGCAGGCCGCCCCGGGGTGGGGGTCTCCGTAGGCCTTCCTCGCAGGCCGCCCGTCCCGCGCCCCTTCCCCCGACCCATCGACACCAGCGGGTCCCCACCGCCCTCCCGGAGGGCCCGCACTCAGGGGCCGAGCCGGCACGTGCGGCCGGCCGGGCTGCCCGCCCCGAATCAATGGCGACTCGAGCAGGGTGGGCGGCGGGCCGGACGTTTGCTCCGACCCGGCCGAGCAGGAGCGGGCCCCGCGGCGCGCGTGGACCAGACGCCGGCACCCCACGGCCCGGACGGGAGGGGTCGTCCCGGAGCAGGCGGGCCGCGCGGGGTGCGGGGCTGAGCGCGCGGGTCCCCGCTCACGGGCGGGGCGGTCCCCGCGCGGGTCCCCGCGGCCGAGGCGCGTGCGCGTGCGCGGGCGCGGGCCACTCACCCTCCCGGGCTTTCTTCTTCCTCGCCAGCGTGCCGCTCAGCTTGCCCAGGAACGACTCGTCCTTCTTCATCCTGCGGGGCCGCGGGGTGGGCGAGCGCGGCGGCGCGGACGACATGGGCCGCGCGTGTGGCTGCCGCCCGGCTCGCCCCGGGGAGTGGCCGACGGCGCCGCCCCGCGCCCGCCCCTGGCCTGCAGCGCGGCCCGGGTGGCCGGACGCCGGGGCCTGCGCGTCCCCCGGGGGGCGTCGTCCGCCCCACGCCGCGCGGGGCAGCGAACTCTCCAAGAACGTGGAGTTGGGGAGGAGTGTCCCGCTATGAAGGGTTGGAGCGGGCTGACCCCCAGGGCCTTTCCCCCGACGCCTTGGGGGTTCAGTCGGCGCTCGGCGGGCGCAGCCGCCACCCTGTGTGACCCCAGCGTCTTGGAAACCCAGGGCAGCCCAGAACCCAACAAACATGGAGTTTCAGCGTCGAGCCTCCGCCCGGATCCAGACCTGGAGCAGAGGAAGCCCTCATGAGGAAGGGACCGTCCCCACCCATGAGGAGCTTGGTGGTGCGGTGGGATGGAGAACTTCGGGCCATACCTGATTTCCTCCAAGGGGTGCTCTAGGAGTTGGTGGTGGGGACTAGGGAGACAGCTCAGGGCCAAACGTGGGTCCCAGGGAAGGGGAGCGGAGGGAGGCGGGCTTCCAGCGCTGGAAGCCAAGAAGACCAGGCTTGGTCTCCAGCCGGTGGGGCAGGGCTTTGAGCTGTGCTGTGACCTGAGGTTTGGGTCCCACAGAGCTGCCTGGGCCTGACGTGTGCACAGCGGGTCTGAGGAGCTCAGGATGGTGGTGGAGTCACTACCCAGACCCTGGGGTGTCAGAGGGCCAGGCCTGGAGAGAAGCTGCAGAGTTTAGACCTGAGTGCGGGTTGCAGTAATTTTCCCATCTCTACCGTCCTGTCTGGCTCTGGGCCTCCCACTGTAGACATCAGTCCTGGGCAATAAACATTTATGTTGGGCCAGTGGGTGCCAGGCCCAGGCCCCTGACCTAGGGGAGCAGGAAGGGGCTGCCCTCCAGGAGTTTGTAGTCAAGTTGTAGCAAAGTTACAGGGCAAGTTACAGTCTGAAGTAACAGGGCACACAGCGTGGGGCAGAGGAGGCTTTCAGGGAAGGGACCTTTGACCTGGGACAATCTTGAAATACCCTATCCCTTCATTCAATAAAGGAAGAGAAGGTCCAGGCTGGGGGCAGAGGGAGAGAATGCTATATTGGCGTCTTGGGGTCACCAGAACAAAGTACCACAAACTGGGGGCCTCAGAACTGCAGAAATTTATTCTCACAGTTTGGAGGCTCTGGGCCTTCCTCCCAGCTCCTGGCAGTTCAGTGGAGGTCTGTGGGGCCCCCTGGATTGTGAGACGTCGGCCCTGCTATCTGTCTCCACCTTCACACGGCCTCTGTGTGTCTGTGTCCAAACATTTATAAGGTCACAGTCGTGTTGGGTCAGAGCTCACTCTGATCACCTCACCTTGATTCAATCATCTGCAAAGACCCTTTGTGGTACTATGATGAAAGCACTGGTTTTCATCCACTGTTCCTGGCTCATAACGCCCATAACCCTGTTATTTCCTACGTGTCTAAAACAAGCATAGCTCTCGCTAAAGTGTTTGGCCTGTTGTCCTTGGCTACTGAAGCAGCTTGGAAACAGCTTCAGGGGACACGGGTGAAAGTCAGTCCATCGTTGTAATGTTGAGGCACTTCAGGCCTCAGGCATGGCATCGCTCTCTCTGACCTTCCGCCTTCCTTTCCCCTGCTCCGTTTCCTCCCCGGGGCAGGCCACAGAAACAGAAAATACGCTGTGATTTTCCCCGGCCTTACTGTCTGGGAGCTGGCCATAAGTCCTGACCTACCTGTCTGTCCACAAGACCTCCATTTCAGAGGGGCCCTTGAGTGTCTCAATGCTCAGAGGAAAGAGGCCGGCAGGGAGAGGCCAGGAAGAATCTATTAACAGGCCTGGCCGGGGCTCTCCACCCTGTGCGTCAGTGGCACATCAGTCCCTTCCTGCCCAGTCTCATATCTACACGGCCAGTGACTAAGATGGAGGAACATGCTTCAACCCGTGACAGCAGCGATGGGGGGAGTGGGGCGCTGAGACACTTGAGTGCCAAGTGCATGTGACCTTGTGCAGGGAGAGGCTGCACATTCAGACAGTGGAACCAGTGTGGGGATGGAGTGAGCAAAACCCAGCCAGAAACCAGTCCAGGTGAGGATAGTGGAGGTCGAGTATGCAGGCAGTGGGAGAGGAAGAGAGGACAAGTGCGTATGAACTTGTGGAACGGGGAACCATAAAACGGGTAGAGTGATTGATGCCTGAGTTAGGGAAGTAAAGGGTCCAACAGGTCTCGGAAGCTCTCACATGCATGGCCGGATTTGGATGGCCCTAACCAAGCCGGGGAAGATGCGAGAAGATAGTTTGGTTATTGAGACCCCAATGAGAACATGTCAGGGAAGGCAGAGACCCGGGTCTCTCTGAGTGCGAGGGATGCTGTCATCTAGGGCAGGGGTCTCTGGCCTCTGAGCAGCTGGCGCACACTACAGACCCTCTAGCCTACAGAGGCACACACGTGATGTCACACACTGCTTCTACTGACACCCCCGTTGCCCTTGGCATACCCACAGACCCCTGCTGGAGGACCTCTGACCAGGGGAGGACGAGGGGAGAAGAAACACCAGCCAGGGAAAGAAAACAGACAAGGGCCTGAACAGAGAAAAACCAAGGTCCAGAGGCTGGAGAAGCAGAGAGGCATCTCTGGGTGTGTGAGAAGTGCCCAGAAAAGAACTGATTGTCTGAATGTTCGATCCATGGTTCTGGCTTCCGAGTGAGCACACCGAATTTATAGATGTATAAATGAAAATTACAGAAGTTGCATTTGGTAATTGCTAATTTGAACACTGAAGAGGCAGGAGGAATCCTACTTTTTAAAAAGGCCTTTATAGGCTGGGCACAATGGCTCATGTCTGTAATCCTAGCACTTTGGGTGGCTGAGGTGAGAGGATCCCTGGCCAGGAGTTCGAGACTTGCCTGGAGCAACATACTGAGGCCCTATCTCTCCAAAAAGTTTGTAGAACTAGCCGGACGTGGCGCCAGACACCTGTAGTCCCATCTACTAGGGAGGCTGAGGTGGGAAGATCGCAGGGGCTCAGGAGTTGGAGGCTGGAATGAGCCATGATCATACCACTGCGCTCCAGCCTGGGTGACAGAGCAAGTCACGTGAACACACACAGGAGAACCTCTGAAACAAACTGGTCAACATACAGAGGAGGTCAACACGAGGAATTTCCATCAAGTCCACGTGAGGCATGCCCAGTCTGTGAAAATTAGGTCCACTTAAGGGGGACTCAACACAGGGAAGTGGTCAACTCTGGAGGTTCGTGTGTGTGTATGAAAAGGCCATTACAGGGGTGAGGGAATTTCTCTTGAACAATGTGTTTCAACCTTTTTTTATCTCATGGCACCTTTGAACCTATAAACTTCCACAGCACACTTAGATTATATAGATCAAAAGGAAAAAAAAAAAGAAAAAAAAGAATATGCTTACTGTGCTCTGAACATCTTTTGAAATAATTTAATTAATGATCTTTAAAATTTTAGTGGCACACCAGTTGAAAATCACTGCTCTAGAAGGTCCCCGTGCCCTGACAACAGCCCACGTGCCCCTAGAGGACTGGCTACAAGCAAGGGATTGTTAGTTGTAAGAGGAATTGGCTTGTTCCTGGAATTCTACAGACCTCATTTGTATAAAAACAGAGCCATATTTTAAATGCAAGTGTGGTAATTATTACTAAGAAATCCTGGGTAAAGCAGAGACTTCTTGGTAAAGTTCATAATGGTTCCCTTTTCTGGGGTGATTGATGACTTTTGCAGTCTCAGACTAAAAGCGCTACATTCATTACTGACTTCTCCATGCACCTCCTTGTGCACGAAATAGATGGTTTCTTATTACATGTAGATTGGAATGTTTTTTGGAAAGCATTGTGTCAGGTACAATGGGTTTTTTGTCTCACATGTGCCATAGATGACAATCAAGACACCACTCAAGGTACCCTGCACATACTGATTTGTGATTTTACCTGCCATTCCTATTTGCCTGAAATGTACAAGACTAAACTGTAATCTGTCCGCCTCCGGGCCACTTACTCAAAGCTTCTCGGGTTTATGTATTCCCAGGCTAAGGCCCCTCGCATTGGCTCAGAATAAACCTCTTTAAATTAAAAAACAAACAAACAAACAAAAACTCACTCGATAGCTGTGTATTCATTCATATTTTTTTCAAGGTAAGAGGAAGGACAACAACATGAACTCCAAAACCCTTCCCTCTCCCTCCTGGCCTGGCTCCTGAGAACTTCAGAGATAGCTTTCTCTCTGGGGTCACCTACCGAAAAGTGCTTTCCAAATTGCTTTGCAGAGCAGCAAACGTCAATATTAACTTGAAGGTTGGAAAGTGCTGCTTTTTGGTAAAGAGAATTTAGTGGAATGCAGGAGTGTGAATGGAGCTCCCATCTCCGTCCACCCAGCCTGCACTTCTTTGTCCCCTGTGCACACGTGTCCCGTGCATGGATCTACGTGCATTTTACATGGGGAGCAGAATCAGGAAAACCACATTGCATGCTGCTGCTCCTTGTTAAAGAAATCCATTTGGTTAGGTTTTGAACTGTGGCTTCCAAAGACACCATTTCCTGAAAAGCTTCATTAATATTAAGCTCGTGCCCAACGTATTCCACGCCCTTTATGGGACCTCGCACTGCATGGTCTGAGTCCACCTCGGCGACCCCGATTCTTGGCTCGGAGAATCACCGGGCAGCACAACTAAATGGACCAGGACCTAGTGTGTTCAAACAAACGGAAATGTTGTTTCTCCATAGTGGTGTCCAGAAGACGGTTGCCCCTTGAACAAAGCAGGTTTGAACTGTGAGGGTCCATTTACCTGTGGATTTCTTTTTTCAATAAAAGTTACACTGAGGATGCCTCGTGCTTCTCCTGCCTCCCTCCCACCTCCTCCACCTCTCCCCTTTCTGCTACCCCTGGAACAGCAGGACCAACCCCTCCTCTTCCTCCTCAACGTGAAGGGATTAAAACCTTTAATCCACTTCCACTTAATAATAGTAAATAAATTCCCTCTTCCTTATGATTTTGTTTTAGAGGCATGGTCTTGCTCCATGCAGTAGCCTCGTTGAAGTGCAGAGGCTCAAGTGATCCTCCTGCCTCAGCCTCTGGAGTAGCTGGGACTACAGGTGTGCAACGCTGCACCCAGCCCTTGTGATTTTCTTAATGACGTTTTCTCTCCCTAGCTTCTTTTGTTGTCAGAACACACTTTATAATACACGTAACATGTAGAATACCTGCTCCCTGGCCATTATATCGTCGGTAAAGCTTCTGATCAACGGTCAGCTATTGTTAATTTGGGGGAAGTTAAAAGTTACAGGGAGATTTTCAACTGTGGGGGAAGTCCATGTGTAACTCCCTCATTGTTCAAGGCTGTTTAACAAAACTGTATAACAATTATGTTAAGACAGGAAATGCAGTATGGCAACAAGAAGAATGTTAGGAACTTTTACCTGGTTCTTGCATGTTCCGAATTGGTCCCAAGAATACACTTACGTGAAGTTCAAAAACAGGCATCCCCTGCTCTGTGTCTGGTGCCGCCTGGATGTGGGACCAGCGAGCTCCCCGTGTGACTGCACACCTTCCGTGTCCTGGTCTGGTGGTGAGATGGTGTATACAGAAGAAGAGTCAGTGAAGTGTAAGCTGAGGCTTGAGCATTGCACTGCACATAAATCAGACCTCAACAAAGTCTTGGGGGAAAGAAAATCAAAAAGCGACAACCTGGATGGGGTGTTTGAGTTCTTTCTGCCTGTCCCAGTTTCCTTCCTTATCAAAGTGTCTCATATGATAATAACCACAGCTCTTGAAGTGCTTAAAGGATGTTTTGAAGCTGCAAGCTTTCTCTCCCTTTAATAAAACTAAAAAGATATCTCTGAGAAATAAATAAGTAAATGAGTACAGCCTGTAGCTCTTTGGAAGAGGAAAGGGAACTGGTTCTCATAAACTAAGCCTATGAAACATTTTCAAACCCCCAAGCAATTTCCAGAGAGTTAGAAGTGTGGAGAGAAGTGGTGGAAACACTTAATTGATTTGATGATGGAGAAAATGCCTAATTTCCCCCAGGTTACACTTCTGATGCAATCTGACTGCACTTTGGGGTAGCATTTCCCATCATAATATCAAAACTAGCATTTTAAACAGCGTTATTTAATCAGTTTGCTAATGCTGTAACCTGGCAAGAGAGTAACTTGGGACTTTCACTGTAAATGCGAAGAGCGTGAAAGGATGCCCAACCTTGCCTGGGATTTGAAAACTGGTGGCAATGCTTTTCCTCGTACCACGTGTGAGCAGGACATGAGTCACTGACTGCAGCGATCAACAGCCTTTTACTCCAATGATTTTGGAAGCATCAGCAAACTTTGAGACAAGGGAAGTTGGATTTCCATTTATTAGCAACTCCTCTGAGCTCTCTTTTTGCATATTAGGCAGATTCAACTACATATGTGTGCTTTGTTCCCTTAAATATTTTTTAGATGAGGAAGAAAGGAGTAACTTGGTAACGCCCCCCTCAAGATTATGCCCTATTCAAAAGATACTTCCTTCTTGCTAT
Organism: Perodicticus potto; assembly: GCA_963574655.1. NCBI lineage: Eukaryota > Metazoa > Chordata > Mammalia > Primates > Lorisidae > Perodicticus > Perodicticus potto. Next base: position 163,011 of record CAUYRH010054952.1, on the reverse strand, counting down.
TTCTCCTTGATATTGGACAATAGGGGATGAGCAAGCGCCTTGAAAAATGTTAGTACCTCTTATGTTAGTACCTCTTGTAGATGGGAGACCCATTAGACCTTCACATCTTAGTCTGAATTTCTTTCACCGTTTCTTTGCCCCCTTTATTATATCACCTTCCTTCAAAAGTAAAAAATTTTGCTTTCCACCTCTACCCACCTAATCCGAGAGCAGTGCGGGGATGAGATTTGTGCTTTGGGTAAAAGAACAGTGAGGGAGGTGGGAGAGAACTGAAGGGTGGGACTTTGGGGGATTGAACTTGTGCGAGGCGGCTGGAGCTGAGGATGCAGCTGCCACTGCACATCAAGAGAGCAGCATTGTGGCTCAGTGCCCATAGCTCAGTGGTTAGGGCGCAGGCCACATGGACCGGAGCTGGAGAGTTTGAACCTGGCCTGGGCCTCCTAAACAACAATAACAACAACAACAACAAATAGCCAGGCATTGTGTTGAGCACCTGTAGTCCCAGCTACTTAGGAGGCTAAGGCAAGAGAATTGCTTAAACCCAGGAGTTTGAGGTTGCTGTGAGCTGTGACGCCACAGCACTCTATTCAGGGCAACATAGTGAGACTCTGTCTCAAAAATAAACAAAAAAAAGAGAACAACGCTCAGAGGAGACAGTGATCTAGGGCAGAGGTCTGTAAGGGGCCAGTTTTGTCACAATGACTCAACTTTGCTATTGTAGCTTGAAAGCAGCTGTAAACAACACATAAGCAAATGAGCATGCCTGTGTTGCAATAAAACTTTATTTATAAGCCCAGCAATGTGAATTTCATATAATTTTCACATGTCACCATATCTTGTTAAAATTTTTTTGTGTCAAACATTTAAAATATAAACTCATTCTTCGCTCATGGGCTGTACAAAAACAAGCACTGGGAAGATTTGGGAGCAGAGAGCAGCCCAAACTGAATTTCATTAACTGCACCTTTTGGCCTGAAAGACCTAATAGTGGTAATGATGATGGTACCACTAAAAACCAATGCTTGAAAGGCAACAGTGATAGGCCGGGCATAGTGGCTCACACTATAATCCTGGCATTCTGGGAGGCCAAGGCGGGTGGATTGCCTGAGCTCACGGGTGGGCGCCTATACTCCCAGCTACTGAGGAGGCAAGAGAATCACTTGAGCCCACGAGTTTGAGGTTACCGTGAGGTGTGACACCGTGGCGCTCTACCCAGTGCAACAAAGTGAGACTGTCTCAAAAAGGAAAAAAAAAAAGAGAAAGACAGCAGTGATTCAGATTCTGTTGTTCTGAACTCTAAGGGACTATATATACCCAATCTTAGGTGGCATTAGAAACACACTATTATCCTATTCCTGTTATAGGAAAAAAAATGCATTATTAACACATCACTTCCTAAAGTGGGGCAGTAGTGATTCCAATCCCAAACGATTCTGTGAAATTTTCTGCACAGTTATAGGAAGGTGGGAGTACACTGCAGTGTCACTTGTCATACTGGGAAACAGGAACCACCTGAATGCCCCCCCATAGAACATTATTGGATGATTTGAACAGGAGGTTGACTAGGAGGTCCATTTCAGTAACTTTCTGCTGATAACCATTTGTGGAATGAAACCACTGAAGCATCTTCGTGTCCCTGTTCCACTGTTGACAAGTAGGACCTAATTATAACACGTCTGAATGTTAAGTCTCCACCCCAGATTGAAAATGGTGGTAAGTAGTGGTATGTACCATACATGTTTATCCAGAACCCAGGACTCTTGGGAATACCTTCATGAATATTCCCAGCTCCTCTGTATCTTGTCAAAAATGTGCATGTGGCCAACTTGTTCAGCTTAAATTACTGTCTCATCCTCCCCCCATCCCAGTGCCTATCTCCAGGCTTTGCCAGAGGCTCCACTTCCCAGCTGGCAGAAGGGCACCTTGCAAGTTGCAACCCTCTACAAGAATAAAGGTCCGAGGCCAGGCGCAGGCAGAGTGCAATCCCAGCACTCTGGGAGGCTGAGGCGGGAGGATCCCTTGAGCTCAGAAGTTCAAGACCAGCCTGAGCAAGAGCAAGACCCTGTCCCTACTAAAAAAAAGAAAAATTAGCTGAGCTTGGTGATGGGTGCCTATAGTCCCACCTACTTGAGGAGGCTGAGGCAGGAGGATTGCTTGAGCCCAGGAGTTTGAGGTTACCGTGAGCTAGGGTGACACCACAGCACTCCACCCAGGGTCAGAGAGTGAGACTCTGTCTAAAAAAGAAAAAAGACTGGTTTTATTGTTTAAATATCTTACCAAATGAAAGTAATGTTTTTGAAAAGAACTTTTAACAACCAATATATATATATTTGCACAACTGCAATCAGTACTTTGTACAATGGGTATTTTTCAAAATGTATAAACTGGGATTTGCCATAACTTGTGCTGTGATGTCACCATGGGCATCTATTGTGCCTTGAGTAACCCTGACCATAGGAGAAGACGGACCACCCCTGTGGGCAGTCGCTCTTGCTGTGCCTGCTGGATCTCCCAGCACCAGAGACGACACAGCCTAGTGACCACAAAGGCAGGAGTTAAGAATGAATGGTGGGCCGGGCATAGTGGCCTCACACCTGTAATCCAAGCACTTTGAGAGGCAGAGACAGAAGAATTGCTTCAGGCCAGGAGACCTAGGTTGCTATGAGCGAGGCGGATACCACAGTACTCTTGTCTGGGCAACAGAGGGAGATTCTGTCTCAAAAAAAGAAAGAGAAGAGAGAGAGAGAAAGCTCTCCTTTTCTAAATATAGATTTTTCAGTTGACAATGCCATAGTACCAAATTATATATTAGGTGTGACCCCAGGCCTTTGGGGGTACACCCATGAACAAAATAAACAAAACCTGCTCTGTGCAGCTTGCATTTTTAATGGCAAGGGAATTACATTCGCTGTTTAAACCCTGCGTGTGTGTATGCCTAGCTACATTTGACATAGACATACATTTTACTTGTGTATAAGCCTTTTTGGAAGACCAACTCTTAACCTCCAAATAAAGAGGTGGCAAACACACAGATAATATTATGTAAAACATTATAATGAATATTTTGTAAATAAAGGGACAGTTAGCCACAATTTGTCATTTTCCCTGGGCAAGGCAACTTTGTGGGCAACTTTTGGGACACCCTGTACTTTGTCAACGAATAGCTGGTTTGAACTCAGCCTTCTTGTTCTCAGTACAAAAAAATAACAAGTCGATGTATTTAGAACCAATAGACCTGATTTTGATTGAGAATGTGAATTCTCAGTCAGATGCAACTCTCATCAGTTAAAACTGCGGGCTGACATAGAAATGATGGAAACCTTCCCTCGTCAGGCTCACAACTTGTGTGTTAAAATCTGCTCCATGATTACCCACCCAGCACACCCACTGTAGTTTATTACTAATAGAGATCGGAGGTCTGAGCAAATTTGCTTCGCTGTAAGCAAATCATGCACTTAAATCAGGAAAATATTAAAACAGGAAGCTCAACTCTGTATGGTAAATTAAGACTGTCAAAGTTTCAAATTTGCAAGGAAATTAGTAAACTGGAAGGCTTGAAAAGACTATTCAAACATCAGTGCTGCTTAAATATTTATTATAACAAGCTATTAAAATATGGAGCGTAGGCAGGGCCCGGTGGCTCACACCTGTAATCCCAGCACTCTGAGCGGCTGAGTGGAGCTCGGGAATTCAAGACCAGCCTAAGCAAGAGCGAGACTCTAAAAACAGAGAAACCAGCCGGTGTTGTGGCAGGCGCTTGTAGTCCCAGATACTCAGGAGGCTGAGACAAGAGGATCACTAGAGCCCAAGAGTTGAGGTTGCTGTGAGTTATGACTCCATGGCACTCTGCCCTGGGCAACAGAGTGAGACTTTGTCTCAAAGAAAAAAAAAGGTACATTTTATATTACATGCATTTTACCACCATTTTTTTTTTAGAGCCTGTGTCTCACAGACCTTCTATCAATCAGGATCTGAAACTGATGTAATTTAATCCTCTTTGCCTTGGCATGTTAGCAAAGCCTGGAAGACTGTCCCGTGGAGAAGGGGGAGGAAGAGGAAAGAGAGAGATCAGGCTGAGGAGCAGAACTGAGATCCAGGGGCTGCTGGAGGTGGGAAGGTTAACGGATTGCCAGCCCTGAGAAGGAGAATGAGACGGCTCCACCAGCCAGCCCCAGGGGACCGCCACCCTGAGGGAACTGCACTCCGAGGGGAAGCAGAGCTAGGAAATTCACAAGGATCTGGTGGAGCCTGAGCTGAGCTGCAGAACCACTCAGTGGGGGTGTGGGTTTCTCAGGAGGGACACATGTTCCTCCAGCCGGAGCTGGGAGCTCCCTCCTCACCTTTGGGGAGCACCCGGAGCTGACCTGTCCCTGCAGACTGGCAATGTCATCTTGGCCATTGTGCCCCCAAATGCAGCCTTGCACACTGAGAGCTCAAGCAAGGTTCCCTGAATGACCGAATGAGGAAAGGCAGTGGCAGGTGACAGCAGGTGCTTGGTGACTGCTGCAGGAAGGAGATTCCTACAGCCCCAGAACCACTGTGACATTTTGCGTTCGCACAGAAAAGTTTGTATCTATCACTATCGTGACCTAAAGCTCCCCCTCTTCTACTGGCCCCATGAGAGATTTTGTGTGTTTATTTATTTATTTATTTATTTTTGAGACAGAGCCTCAAGCTGTCACCCTGGATAGAGTGCTGTGGCATCACAGCTCACAGCAACCTGGGCTCAAGTGAGTCTCCTGCCTCCGCCTCCCAAGTAGCTGGGACTACAGGCGCCCGCCACAACGCCCGGCCATTTTTTGGTTGCAGCCGTCATTGTTGTCTGGTGGGCCCGGGCTGGATTCGAACCCTCCAGCTCAGGTATATGTGGCTGGCGCCTCAGCCCGTCGAGCCACAGGCGCCGAGCCAGATTTTGTGTGTTTAAATCCTCAGTCAGGGGGACTGGGCTGTGAGTCCTATCGGTTCTATCTGCACCTCTCCCATCCAGCCCCTATTTTGCAACCACGAGCTCCTCATCTGTCACCTGGGCCAAGACCCACACCAGCCTCCCCTCCCAGGCATGGTGCTCGAGGCCCCTACGTCCAGTCCCCTCCTGCCTCTCCAACTCCACCTCCCATCTTCCCCCCACACTCCCACACTGATTCACAGCTATCCAAGCACACCAGGCCGGCATGCTGGCAGGCATCCGCTGTCATGTGGAACCTGCCCCAACCCCGCCTCCATCTCTCCCTGACACCTCTCAGTTCCATGCCAGGGTGCCAGCCTTCACCTCGAGTGCTTCTTCATACATTTGACAAACTTATCAAAGGCTGCTTATGTGGCATTTACACAGAAAGATTCCCCCCCACACACACACACAGCTCGGATAATCGTAAGTTGTCACAGCGAAGAGCAGTCAAGAGGATTTAAACACTGTGTGTATCCCATGTTCCCACATTTACGTGGGAAATTACCATCTAGCACAGGACTGGCCCAGGGCTGCAGCTTCATAAACTCAGGTCGAATGTGGCCAAGCACTTATTGTCTGTGGCCCTCAAGCTAAGGATGGTTTTTATATTTTTATATGGTTAAGAAATATCAACAGACAATAATAATTTGAGGCAACTTCTTGCTCTTTTAACAATCAAATTCTTGACTACTACCAAAGATTTTAAAACAAGAATAGTCGTTCTTCTTAGACTACCAAACATATATACCTTTTTAAATGCTAGACTTATTCTTTAGTTCTGCTGCTGATTACTTGGAAATACTGACCCAGGATACTTGAGAGAACAGTATTTTCAAGAGAAGTTGAAACTCCATAGCAGGTGCTGGAGACTGGTGCTAGCAGAGGTCTGCATCTGCTGCTGGATTTCAAACTTGGGGACCTGTACGTAACTTGGCACATTCTTTACCCTGAAGCTTTCTGCCTGTGTTTAGCTGTTCCTTGCTAATTTCAGAGATACATTATTCATGTCTCCGTGAAGCAGTGAGGAACTTGCAAGGAAATCACAAATTTCAGCTCCTGTCACTGTGGCCTTCTGGAAACATCCAGGCTCTAACAAGCACTAGAAGCCTCGTTCGGAAATTGTCTGATCTGTAGGCAAGGCTGGTGAAGGAGCTTTTATTTCTGGCAGTCACCCATCATCTTAGCTGTGTTTGAGGTTCAGATGGAGTCCACCTGTGTTCCTGCATCTCCATTTCGTTCATGAAAAAATGCAAACTAGAGATTTTCATGCATTTCTCTTAGGATGAACATCAAGATTGGATCAGACTGAAGTCAGGAAAGAACATGCACCTTTCCTGTTCAGCGCCCTACTCCTTTGAGCCACAGGCACCACCCTGTTCCATCTTTTTTATGCAATCTGGGAAACACCATCTCAGCCAGGGGGTTGAGGTTAGCACAGAGGTGATTAGTTTGTTGACGGCGGGTGTGCAACCTCCATGGGACATGGCGAAATGGCGCTTTGCTCTGTGGTCTTCCCCACAAAATCTGATCCCCATTTAGGGCAGTGCCTGTGGCTCAGTGAATAGAGCACCAGCCTTATATACTGAGGATGGCGGGTTCAAACCCGGCCCCAGCCAAACTGCAACAACAACAACAAAAATCCGATCCCCATTTAATCATGAGAGAAATATCAAACGCCAACCGAGGGACAGCCTACAAAATTCCTGGCCAGTCCTCCTCAACACAGTCCGGTCACCAAAAACTGGGAACGTTTAGGAAACAGTCACAGCCAAGAGGACCTCCAAGGAGACATGATGACTAAAAACTAAAGAAATTAGGTAAAAGTATGGACTTCAGTGAGTAACAATGTGTTAACTTGGCCCAGCAGTTTAACAATAGACCCCCTGAGCATCAGACAGAAACCATGTGGGTACAAGGGACTTCCCTGCACTCTCCCCACACATTTTCTGTAAATCTGAAACTACTTTAAAAATCTTACTTTAAAAAATTGATTTTTCTAAAAAGCCTGTTGTATATTTTCCACCTTTATTGTCAAATAAAGACTTCCAGAGTTTTCAAGGGTCAGGGAAGGCAGGTTGGGGTCTGAGCAGCCTTGGCCCTGATGCACCTGTTCAAATCAATCATCCAGGTTGAGGATCATTTTGGATCAATGGTGCCTAATTCTCCTTGAAATCTGTTTCAGGTGCTTAAGCAACTCTTTGGCCTGTTCCGGCTTAGTTCACAAGGTAGAAGCAATGTACAGAGGGACGGTGAGGGGAGCCAGGAGAGCTGCCACTTGTGAGCTCAGACCTCCAGGGCCTTGGTGCAGCCCCTGAAGCACCTGGGCTGGCAGGGCCACCCAACCTCCAGACGCCTTCCCCTTGCTCACGCGTCTGGCTCTGCTACTTCGTGTCTGCTGTGATGTCCTTGAAAATCATCTACTCTGATTTTTTTGTCTTACTCAAGCCTAGAAAAAGTGGAACTTATTTTCTCCGACAAGAGAATGACAAGCAGACCATGAAGGCGCGATCCAGCAGCCCGTCAATGTTCTCCAAACAGAACCTGGGGTGGAGGTGGTGGGGGGTAACTGCAGGTCTCGGGAATCACTGCAGGAAAGGGGCCTCTGAGCAAGGAATGAGCAGACGCCAGGTGCCCCACATCTGCCCCTACGTGTGCTGGAAGACTGAGTAATCAATGAGCAGATGAACACAGGAAGTGAGAACTCAGCTCTGACTCCTAAGCACATGGTCTTCCCAGCCCAAGTCACAGTTTCCGGTTCCCCACCCCAGAAGAGCAGGGAGGGAGCTATTTCACATAGACAGGAAACGCTGGGGCCTGGCCTGGGGGCCTGGACTCGGAAAGGAAGGATCAGATTCAAGGTAGCTCAGTCCTGGTGTGACAGCCGCAACTGGTTCCGATCAGTGCTTAGTTCATTTCTCTGAATTAAAGGTTAGTGATGAATCATATCTGTTTAACCTTTACTAGATACAGCAACGTCTCAGGAAATTCCATCCCATTTGATAATGGCAGCATGTCCATTTGCACCCCCAAGTTCAACATCCAGGCCTTACCACAGTCTCTTTATTATGTTCTAATACTTCCAGCAGAGGCAGCTCTGCCCACTTAGTATTTCAGGGAAATTACATTTAGATGGGCAGTAATTTCTGGGTATGATAATAAGATGGAAGCAATTGTATCTGGGTCTCTGACTCAATATAGGAAGGTCACCTTCTATTTCACAGTGATGGATAGATCCAGGCTTGCTATTATCTCAACTATACAAAGTCAGAATATTTTAATTGACCAGCACATCTATCTAGTGACAAATGTAGGAAATGCTTCCTCTATTAAAATTGATTGATTGAAGAGGGGAAAAGAATGGGGAGGAGAGGTTGTAATTTTCACAGTTGGTCAAACTTCATAGAATGTACTTTCTTTTCAAAAATGATTACTATTTATTTTTCTAACAAGATAATGCTGAATCTCCTTTTGCATGAATGTTCTTTGTTCTTAAAAGTTATCTAATGATTTGGCAAAGGAATCCAGTAATTTACTTGTCAGGAAAATGCCGCGTCTAAAGCAACTCTTGCATGGAGACAAGTTGTCCGTGATTAGAGTTAGTCCTGCTCGTGGGCAAAGCATTGTTTGTTCTTAAAAAAAATGAGATGGTTTGTTTGACCCCGGGAAGGCAGTGTTGAGACAGCTGCCCACAGTTCACTCCCCAGACTGAAATCTGTACATGAAAACATAAAAACAAGCCTTTTGTTAAACTCAATGTAATACCTGCCTTTTCTTTTTATAGTCTTCTCAGGTATACCCAGAGCAAGAAGGATTAAGGTTTCTCCTTCCGACTACAAGTGTCATTTGGATTGTCTTCTGCAATCCCGGGCCAACTCCTGCCCACACCAGCAAGCACACAGACCCGCCGTGCCCTCCACCATTACCCACTGCCCCTCCAGCCGCGTGCTGGCATCTCAGAGCCCTACTGTGTGCCAGGCCCGGTATTCCCTGCTGGATAGGTTCAACTAGTGCTGTTTCACAGAATAGGGATCTGTGGACAGGGAGGGAAACATTTGATCACAGAAAGAGGGTGCTGACTTTCTAGTTTAGCCCTCATTAAAGAGGGAGTCCCTCCTTACTCAGATCCATAAGAAGCCTGTTATGTTACGGGGCCTCTCGTGTTGCAGGCACTCCTGCAATGACTCTCTATTGCAAATAACGGAAGATCATCTGGGGAGGGCCCCCCAAATCTGAGATAATTTGCTTTGAATAATGCTAGATCACTGTTTCTCCAAGTGTGGTTCATGGACCCCCTAGGGAGTCCTAAGTCTCCTTCAGAAGGTCAAGACTATTTTTATTATTATTTTTAATTTTTAATTTTTTTAAATTTTTTGAGATCAAGTCTCTGTCTCTCCTTGGGTAGAGTGCCATGGCGTCATCGTAGCTCACAGCAACCTCAAACTCCTGGGTTCCAGCTATCCTCCTGCCTCAGCCTCCTCAATAGCTGGAACTGTAGACACCCACCACCATGTGGGCTCATTTTTCTATTTCTAGTAGAAATGGGATCTGACTCTTGTTCGGGCTGGTCTCGAACTCCCTAGTTCAAGTGATCCACCTGCCTCAGCCTCCCAGAGTGCTAAGAACATACGTGTGAGTCACCACGCCCAGCCAATTTTATAATTTTTTTCTTTTTTTTTGTAGAGACAGGATCTTGTTATGTTGCCCAGGCTGATCTTGAACTCCTGGCCTCAAGTGATCCTCCCACCTCCTGAAGTGCTGGGATTACAGGCATGAGCTGTCGACCCCAGCACAACTATTTTTATAATTCACTGGGCTGACATTTATGCTCATGATGCAAAAGCAACAATAGGTCAGAGGGCCGGCACCGGAGCAGAGGCAGCAGCAGAGGCTGGAGCTGCACCATCGTCACTGTGCTCTTCACCACCTCACACAAGGAGAGGAATGAAAATGCCAACTTTGCTTTGGGATGAAGCAGTGAACACACTTGATGCCATTCCATCTGAGCCCTCCCAACAGTCTGTGCACGCGTTTTAAGCAGAAAGCACTTCTGCTGCATTGGTGGGGGGCTTGTTTTTCTTGAGGAAAGCCCAGTGCCCAGTTCCAAGCCGGAGAGCTGCTCTTCTCCTGGAGCACCGCGTGTGCCTGGAAGAGCAACTGACAAATGATGGGCACTCAGACGCGGCTGTCCGGCAGATGTTTCCTCGAAAATGGATGACGAGAACTTCAAGGAAAGCAGCTCATAGCATTTGCTGCCACTGATGAAATTTAAGCTTTCAAGGGAAAAATTGGAATTTTTGGAAACATGTATCCACTGCGAGCTTGGCAGCTTCCCAATACAGTCCCAGACTTATAATGGTCCAACTCAGAATTTCTCAACTTTACAATGGTGTAAAACAGTCACAATCTGTAGTATTCCATAAATGACATGTGATATTCAACATTTTATTATAAGATAAGCTTTGTGTTGGATGATATTGCCAACTATAGGCTAATGGAAGTGTTGTCAGCAGGCTTCAGGTAGGCTAGGCTGAGCTCTGATGTTCAGCAGGTTAGGAGTATTAAATGCATTTCTGACTTATGATATTTTCAACTTAAAAGTGGACTTATTGGGATGAAAAGGACCATCTGTATTTAAAGATTTTCCTGATGCAATTGGTGTTGATATTACCGAACGTGATGCTTTTATTTTGTATTATCATGACATGGGTTGGCGTTTGGAAGATGTGCGTATCTCAGGAAACAGTATTTAAAAATGACCAATGCATGACGTAAAACATCATGCCCGGACAAAAGATGTAATTAATCACAGTGCCTGAGACAGCAGTCGTTCTGAGAGTGCAACAGAGACAGGGTTTCAGAGTCCACACTGCCGCCAACCTTGCTGAGTTTTGGTGAAGTATCAAAGTATATTCACAGTTATCTGAAAAACCTATAAAATACCTTTTTTTTCAAATACATGTCTACCTGAGGACAGATTTTCTTCACATGTATCAATCAAATGTCTCCAACTGCAACAGTCTAAATGCAGAAGCAGATACGAGAATCCATCTGGTTTTGAAGACAGATGGTAACTGGCATGAGCTGTCAGATGATGTCAGGTGGATGATCATGCAGCTCCAGCCTCTGCCGCTGCCTCTGCTCAGGTGCCGGCCCTTTGACCTGTTGTTGCTTTTGCATCATGAGCATAAATGTCAGCCCAGTGAATTATAAAAATAGTCGTGCTGGGGTCAACAGCTCATGCCTGTTACTATCTGTCTTCAAAACCAAATGGATTCTCGTATCTACCCACCAACTTTTTACTTGGGAAATACATTTTTCCTAAAGTTTTATTGATAGTAGCATGTAATGAGTTCATTGTTTTTAAATGAATTTTTTCTAATTTCTCCATTTAAATTTTCTTTTTTTTTTTTTTTTGGTGGCAGTTTTTGGCCAGGGCTGGGTTTGAACCCGCCACCTCCGGCATGTGGGGCCAGCGCCCTACTCACTGAGCCACAGGTGCTACCCTCTCCATTTAAATTTTCAATGTGGTAAATATGAATACCAACTCACCCACCTCAACAAAATCTCTTTGGAGGTCCTCATTTTTGATAGTGCTAAGAGGTCCTGAGACAAGTCTCAGAATTGCTATTATATAAACTCATCTGAAGAAACCAATAAACAAATGAAAAAGAAGGCAAAGAAATTTATATTTATTTATTTACCTACTTACCTATTTATTTACCTCACTCTGTCACCCTGGGAACAGTGCTGTGGTGTCACAGCTCATAGGAACCTCAGTCTCTTGGGTTTAAGTGACCTCTTGCCTCAGCCTCCTGATAGCTGGGACTACAGGTGCCAGCCACGCGTGGCCAGTTTTCTTTTTATTTTGAATGGAGATGGGGTTTAGCTCTTGCTCAGGCTGGTCTCGAATGCCTGAGCTCCAGCAATTCACCCGCCTTGGGATCCCAGAGTGCTAGGCCTCGCCAGGCCTAGACATTTATTTAGTTCATTATTCCGAGGATTCGAATGTTGGATGCTGACAAACTTTAAAGCCCAGCCAGGAAATGTGAGGTTAGGGAGGTCTCGGACATCTTTGTATCTATGAATGGACACTGGCATACCTGGATTCAGAACATGCCACTTCTCAAACCATTCAGACAGCAAAGATGCCTGCGCTCTGCATGCCTGTTGGATGACTAATTAGAAGTGGTTCTAATGGAAACAACTCAAGTGCTCATCAACGCATCAATGGATTAATAACCTATAGTACATGTATACCATGAAATACTATTCAGCCATTAAAAAGATGGAGAATTTGTATTTTTTGTATTTACCTGGATGAATGTGGAGAACACTCTCCTATTTCAAAGAAATGGAAAGGCAAGCATCCCATGTCCTCAATACTGTGTTGAAAACAGTTGATCAACAACTATAGGCCCCCATAAGAGAAAAACACAAGTGAATTCAACAAAGGGGGTGGGGGAGGGAGTTCTGTAAGCTCATGGGCACAAGGAAGGGTATATGGCACACGTGCTGGGTAAAGGACTCAGGAACTTGGACTTGACCTTACAAATGGAAACAATGTTTCCTAATTGTGTGTACCTTCATATTAACCCTCATTTTTTTTAAGTGGTTCTTACTAAGTACGGTGGCTCACGCCTGTAATCCTAGCACTCAGGGAGTCTGAGGCAGGTGGATTACCTGAACTCAGGAGTTCAAGACCAGCCTGAGCAAGAGACCCCCATCTCTAAAAAAAAAAGAGCAGTGTGGCAGGTGCCTGTAGTCCTAGCTACTTGGGAGGAATGAGGATCACTTGACCCCAAGACTTTGAGGTTGTTATAAGCTGTGACACCAGGGTACTCTACCTAGGGCGACAAAGTGAGACTATCTCAAAAAGAAAAAAAAAATAGTGGTTCTAATGATGGCAAAAACGCTGAGAATGCAAATGAACAAAAATGCAATAAAAGTGACAAAACCCATCTTTCCAAAATGACTTCATTTTCTATATCCGGTATTCCATAGGTAAGCCTAATAAACCAGTCAACACTCTGTACTTCATCTAAGTATCTGCACGCTCACACACTCACTCTATATTTCATCTATGTATCTGCAGGTTGGCCCTGCCCCCCTTGCTTGTCCTCACTGGGACAGCTGGGAATTGTGCCTTGGATTCACAGTGGCCTGATATTTGAACCCACAGTGAAGCTTGCTCAAGGTGACACAGCAAGATAGTAACAAAGCTGGGTTCGTGTCCGGCCTGAATCAAAAGCAAGGACCTACTGTTTGACTCCTTGTATCCCTACAGTGCTGGAAGTCAGCTAACATTTACCATGGGGGCAGAAAGCCCACAGGTGGGGTCTACTAGGATTGTAGAATCTCGTACTCAAGATATCAAAGTCTTCTCCTTTGATGAGGAAAAACCTGAGGCCAGAGGGAAGAAGTAGCTAGATGTGGTAAACAGCCCAGACAGGGAGGGCCAAAAACCCCTAAACTGGGGTTCACTGCTTGCCCACTTTTGGATAGTTGCCCCCCCCCCAAGACATGTTCAAATGCTTCTGTTGCTGATGGGTCCAAGCTGGGACAAGTGACACAGCAGAGAGAACTAGCCAGAAAGGCCTTGAGCATAGGCCCCGACTCCAGCCCACGGCCACTAGTTGGGATGAAGACCTTTTGGCTGTTGGATCCAATTTTTCAAGAGAAGCAAGAAAATTGGGGTTTTTTTTTGAGACAAGAGTTTTACTTTGTCGCCCTTGGTAGAGTGCTGTGGCATCACAGCTCACAGCAACCTTCAGCTCTTGGGCATAGGTGATTCTCTTGCCTCAGCCTCCCGAGTAGCCGAGACTACAGGTGCCTGCCACAATGCCCAGCTATTTTTTGTTGCAATTTGGTCAGGGCCAGGTTTGAACCTGCCAGCCTCAGTATACGGGGCTGGCACTCCACTCACTGAGCCATAGGCACCGCCCAGAAAATTGGATTTTTGAGCACAGCACCCTGAGCTTAAACAATGGTCATCTTATTTAAAACACAGTTTAGCAGTATTCACTCTCTGGGCTAAGGAATCCTCTTTCTTCTCCTCTCTAGCAATATTTAAACACACGATGCATTATCGCTTTTCAACCTTTTGGCTAAGATCAAGCGTAGTATCATGAGATGCATTTCAGCACAACTAACTATCCACAAGGTAAGTTTCTTTGCTTTTTTTTTTTTAAAAGAAGGAACTCGGAAATTAAAGAGAATTCTTAGGCTAGGGAGCTACAGGGCGTGGAGAGAACATCAAAGCGAAGGGTCTTTGCAAGAGTCACCCTAAGGGCAGAATGTGGCCTGGTGGTGGGTCTCTATCAGTTGTTTGTCCTGGGTCCTGGTAATGACAGCATTTGATGAGGCAGTGTGCACCCTGGCAGGGTCACAGATTTGCAGACAGCAGATGGTACACCCATCCTTATGGCACTGCTCAGGGAGCAGGCCACCAATGAACCTATTTGGAAGAGGTCACAGCGTGTACAGAGGGCACCACGAATTCCCGGCAACAGAGGATTGGCCCTTGGCAGCAGGCTGCTCTTCAGGAAGCATGGAGAAGACCAGGTTCAAGGATCAGTGTCCTTGTTACAAACAGAAGGTGCTCATCCCAGGTTTCTCCATCAGACGCACAGAGGAGCTCGCTTCATACCTCAACCCTCGCAGAACACAGCAAAAGGCTAATGCAGCAAACTGTTCTAGTCAGAACACTCAGGTCGTTGGAGGAGAAAGGGAGTAACATTAAGATGCCAAGAGTCACCGTGCCAAGGCAATGCTTCATGGAGGGTCTGTTACGCTTTTCATCTTTTCTGTCTGAGCTCTCTAAAATAGCAGCTATGAAAAATTACTTCCTACAGTGAGCTTACCTCATTTCTGGTCTTTCATGGAAAGTACTTGGTAAAGTGCTTCTTCTGGCTTTATGCTCCAGGCTGCCCACTTCGTACCACCCGACAGTGAACAGATTCCCATTTTTACCAGGCCTCCACTGTGTTCATTTCACCTGGGACTCCACCCACAAATGAAACAGGTCGCACCCACACTGGAGATGGCTGGACCTGGTGTGCTTTAATCAAGGAGCTGGCTTCGGCAACCTGGGTAATGCACACTTCATTAAAACGTACCTTTTCAAAAATGACTTCTTTGGGTTCTCCACTGATGTAGCAGATGAATTCTCAAAGGTCATAGTGTCTGAGTCTTCTTTATTCAGATTCCATTGATCTAAATTTATAGAGTCTGAACATGACAATGTTGTAACATAGGTTTGCCAAAGGCATAAAGGTAAAAATGTAAATAATAAACAGTTTAGGGGGGAAAAAGTATTTTTTCATGTCTCTATTAAAGGGAAGGCAAAACTGTGTTTCTTGTTACATATTTTCTGCAAAATCCCTATAGCTGATGCAGGCAGTGAGGGTGAGACAGTCCTGGGCAGGGGAGCGAGAACTGAGATGATGTGGGTCCCAGATTCAAATCCTGAGGTCACTCGGCAAAGACATAAAGAACAGGTTACGGGGAGGAGTGAAAGTGATGGGACTCAACCCCAGTTCCAAATGGAAAAACACCCAACGGCAAAGCAGTCTAGCCATAGCCTGGGGTAGACTGCAACACTGCGTGTTTTTATGTGGAGCTACACCCTGGGCCCTGGAAATAAGATTATCCTGGTCAAGACAATGAATTTGTGTTGTTTTAAGCCACTGGGTTTGTGTTGATTTGTTAGAGAGAGCAGCCATCAGAAACTAGCATGCTAGTCTTATTAAGACTACTACTTGTCTACAGACACCAGTTTCCCTTCTATACTTGTTACTCCCAGGCCACTCAGGTGCATTTAAACAACTCGAGTCCCCAGCCCTGTAACTCCTGCCCGTGCCATGGGCCTCCCCCACATCCCCCAGCACAGTAAGTAAGAGACCCTCCTGCCCTTCTGAACCTTAACCCTTGGTTCTTGGGAACCAAATGCTGAGACTTGCAGGGTCTGAGAGGGGCAGTGGGAGGACACATCTGTCCTGGGGAAAGGCCAGAGTGGGACGTGATGGCTGGTAAAGGCAAATCATATCCACAACGCCTCTGAGCTTGTGTCTTTAGTATTTATTGACGTGGCTTCCCAAAGGACTGCAGTCAAAGAGCCACTCAGCCGCTGTCAGAGGCACGAGATGCTATGGGTCCCAGAGCTTCTCCCCGAGGTGTCAGCTACAGGAACCTTATCCCAGCTCCAAACTGGACGCCATCACATATCCTTAAAGTAGAGAAAGGAGAAATCAGACATGGTGGCCCGCCCCGCTTATCCTCCTGTTTTTCTCAGCAACCCCCCACCCTGCCTGCCCCACCCTGGAGGCCCTACCACCTCCTCCTGTGCTGGTTCAACATCAGCCCCTGGAGACTGGAAAAGGAAAGAAAAGGAACCACAAACGCTTAGTGCACCCTCCTTACCTCCTGTGTGTCCTCAAGTCCCAATAGGGAGGACAAAGGTGCAGCGCAGTGGGGAGGCACTGGGGGGGGGGCTGAGCCCCCTGATCTGGGGACCCGGCAGCATCACAGCCCACAGAGATGTGGCCTGACTGCCTGAGACCTTCCACTGACCCAGGACAGCTGCAGAGTTCACGTCGGATGTGAACACCTGCCAGGACCTGCACTCTGCAGGGGAGACTCCATGCACTGACAGAATCCTGCGTCCACTTTCAAATGAACAAACAGGCTCCAGTCACACAGCTGAGAAGCGACAGGGAAGGACTCAGGAGCACCACAGGCCTTGGTCTGACACGTGGTGCTGCCTCAGCCCTGCTGAGGACACACAGCTGGGGCCCTCAGGATCACTGCCCCCTGGAGCCTGCGCCTGGGAGTAGGACTAACGCTGCACATTTGGGACAAAGTGGGCTTAACCTTTCCAGGGAAAATGACATCTAGAATCCCAACAGCTGCCACTGTGCGTGTGGAATGCAGCGTCTTTGCAAGGTCTGGGCAATTTCTCGAAAAGACTGGCCAACCATAACAGCTCCTTCATTCAGCAGAAAAGAGGCATTTCTATGGTCACAGCACCCGTGCCCTCACCAAGGGATTTGCAGCATAGGAAAACCAGCAGGAAGTTTTTCTTTTTCAACCTAACTCTGAGCAAGAAACAAAGTATCTGACCCATGGAGGGAGGCCGGACAGAGACAGATGATCATTAACGTTGCCACCGACCTCAGGGATGCAGGGTGCCCACAGGGCAACTGCCAAGAAGTTATCTGACCAGAAGCGACAGCGGCAGACCCTCAATGACCTGCGGATGGCATAAACCACACCGGCATCCCTACCCAGGGGGAGTCACGACCACCCCCCGCTGTGTTTGCACTGCGCATTCTGCTCAAAGTCAGGTGGTTTCTCGTCTTACACCATCAGCTCTATAAAGGTGGGCTATGCCCACATTCAGTACCCAGAAAAACGTTTGCAAATAAGTTATGAGCTAAAATATAAGTCCAGCTCTTGGCTTACACAATTTGGAAACAAGGAGGCATTCCAATAAAGGCTTGATCTCTCTAGCTATAAACAGATTAAACAACATTATAGTCACGGGTTTATGTTCAGAGATCATATACACATGTCACAGAAAAAAAACACCCACCACAAACATTCAAAGCAGCACTGCCAAGTTGCATAAGGCCCCAACACAATCCTCTAATGTGTGTCCACTGGGCGAGGTCTAGGCCCACACGCATCCCCTGTCTCTTTCTACCCCACTGTCACTGAGCTGGTGCAGGCCCCCAGGTGTTCTCCCACCTGCCTCTGGCCCAGCCCTGCCAGTATCCGCACAAAGGCCTTTCGGAAGGTCACACTGACGGCACCCTTGGGGCCCTGCAGCCAGTATTCCACTGTGTGTCATGGGTACCTCCAATGGGCCCTCACTTACACCACCAACTGCTGTTCTAGTGATGGGGAACCCTGTGAAGGAGGCAGGTGAAGCCCTGGATTCAACACCTCAGGGGAAAAAGGCAGAGGGGTAGGAGATGAGGCCACCTAGAGCCCCGCCTCTGCTTCTGCAGACATGGCGCACCCATAGGGCACCCCTGCACAGCTCCTGCCGCCTTCAGCATAAGCACTACCCTGCCCATCTTCTGCAAGTTCACGGCTGTCCTTCAGGAAGATTCCACTCAGGCTGGGGGGCGCCTGTGGCTCAAAGGAGTAGGGCGCCGGCCCCATATGCTGGAGGTGGTGGATTCAAACCCAGCCCCACCAAAAAAAAAAAAAAAAAAAAAAAAAAAAGATTCCACTTAGGTGTCAGCACCTTAGAAGGCCCTCACACAGCCCTCCTCAACCAAGATGATCTGCTTTCTCATCTTCCCCTGCAGCTGAGAGCCGCTCTCCTGAGCGAGCCTGCCTGATCCGTCACTGGGTCTCCTGAGACCACATCCACCAAGACATGAGATGACAGAACGCTGCAAGGGCCCAGAGGAACAGTGCCGTAAATCTCCCCCAAGTTAAAATCTAACAAACAGTTCAAAACTGTTTCCATTTCTGTGAAAATCTAAAACCCTAATAACTACAGAGGGAGGACCTCTGGATGATTTCACACACATATTTCTCATCCTGCTAATTGCCTAATTTTAGAAACAAAGATTAAATCTGAGAATATCACTCAAACATCACAGAATTCCAATTTTGATGATAAAACTTCAAAGATACACACTAGGTGAAAGTGACTTCCACGATCAAGGCGCCAGGCTGAGCCTGTAACAGAGTCCACTGCCCACAACAAACTGTGCCACTGCCCAGCCAGCGGCCAGCGGAGCCTCCTTCTGGTCTGATTTTGAAGGATCACATGTGCAGTGCTTCTTCCTTCCAGAAGAAACCATTTTGAAATTAATCTCTGAAATATGCTTTTCAGATTTAACCGGAAGACAGAGGAGCAAAGCTTTAAAAGGTAAATACAACCATTCTCTGGAAACATCTGAGAAAGGCTACCAGCTCCTAAGCAGGGCTGACTGTGCAGTGCACACTGCCACCCAGTGGCCCCGTGCAGTACTGCGAGGATGGCGACCGCGGCGTTGGGCAGGCGGAACCTCTGGATGCTGGTGCGTCCCATCCCGTGGGGAGCGTGTGAGAGCAACATCTGGGGCCCACCCCTGGCTGAAGGAGGCAGACTCTGCCTTTGTAGAGACCCCAAGACCCAGAGGCACGTCACAGTTTGAGAAGGCCCAGCAGGACAGCCCATTGCAGCCTCATTCTGACTTGACCTAGGTGTGGGTGCAGAGTCATCACAGGACATCTGGAGTCACCTACCAGGATTCCAGTAAGCATCTGGCAGTTAAACCAGAGACACTGACACTCTCATCTGTGCTGGCAATGGGGCTTCACGGAAGGAAACACTCAAAACTAGCCTCTTTTCCTGAAGACTGTAAGGCACAGGGAGCCTCAGCTAGGGAGTGACTAGTCCAGTCTCGCTGGAAAGGCCTGTACTTTTTATCAAAATCAGGACACATCATCCCATCCATGGGGTGGCACCAACATCCAGGCAGCAGCCACACAGTGAGGATGTGAGGGGGAGAGGCAAGGCCGTCTACAGGAACTCAGTACCCCTGTACGTGAACTGCAGGCCGTGGTGGGTGTGGCAGCAGCAGGGACATGAAGCGTAACCACCATTTCCTGACAACGTCCCAGTGAGTGCTCTAGTGCATTGATTCATTTAGTTTTCAAAACCGCAAAATAACTACTCTCATTATTGCCCATTCTTGGGACAGAAAAATAGAGACCCAGAGAGGTTTAGTAACTCATTCTAGGTCATACAGCCACATACAACAGCCAAGCTGGGACCAAGCCCAGGCAGCTGGGCTCCAGAGAGCATGTACAGTCTGTGTGACTAAACCCTTTTCAGCTTTTGCTTTGTGTGTTGAGGGGAGCTGGCATCTGTGAAGGTACCATAAGGTTCCATCCCCTCTCGGGGAACCACAGCAGCCTGATAGTTCCCGCCATGCCCCAGATGCAGAGCTGATGCTGAACCCGCCTTCCAGGAGGAGAACTGAGAGCAGGTTCCACTACAGTGACCACCACAGGAGTCTGAAGGACAGACCCGTAACTGCACCTGAAGAAGAGTGTTCCGTCAGAAGCTTGCCCTGTTACCTACTATGCTGAGTAGAAAACAGTAGGCGTGAAAATGGCACCATATTTCCTTAAACTAGGACAAGCCACAACTTGACGTTGAGGCAGATTACAACTCAAACAGCACCACGGTAAAGGCAGACACAAAAATGAAGAGAAAAAATACAATCCAGACTACTGAGTGTATAAACATAAAAATAATAAGAGACAATATGAACACTGTTATGGCCTGAATGTCTTTGTCTCTCCAAAATCCATATGTTGAAATCCTAATCCCCCCAAGCAATGGCATTTGGAGGTGGGATCGTTGGGACGGGATTAGGCTTAGGTGAGGTCATGAGGGTGGGGCCCTCAGGATGGGATCAGAGCCCTTCTAAGAGGCACCAGGCTGCACTTGAGGACACGAAGACAAGGCTGCTATATGCAGGCCAGAAACAGAGCCCTCACCAAGCACTAAACCTGCTCACACCTTGACTGTGGACTTCCCAGCCTCCAGAACTGTGAGAAATAAATGTCTGTGGTTTAAGTCACCCGGCCTGTAGTCCTCGGTTATAGCAGCCAGAGATGACTGGGACACACTATTATAATGATGCTTCTGAATTTCTGAGAGAGAATTTATTTCTGTAATAGCAAATAGCCTTATGACATATTCATCCTTCTCTCTTTTTCTTAAATCTTTTTTATTTATTTGGGGATTTTTTTTGGTAAAGATAGGGGGTCATTATGTTCCCTGGGCTGGTCTTAAACTCCTGGACTCAAGTGATCCTCCAGCCTCAGTCTCCAAAAATATTGGGATTACAGTATAAGCCACTGTGCCCAGCTATCCATGTAATATTTAGCATCTTTTCTCAGTAAATTAAAGTGGTTTAGGAAGACCAAAAAGGTGAGTTTCTCTGCTCTTGAGACTGTGCCCTCTGCAGCCAGGCACGAAGCCTCACCTGCTCCAGCCTCCCCAGGACCCTGGCCTCAGGGTCAGGTGCTGCAAACCTGAATTCCACTTCATCTGCAGGACAGTAACACATTGTCAAGCCCTCCAGCCAGACATCACAGGGGGGCCACTACTTTGGGAAAGATAAGCTCAAAGCATCTGAGGGATGAGGATGGGAACAGGCCATATTTTTTCCTCCAAACTGGAGAAGAACCCCAAGGAGAAAAATACATATATTCTCATTCTTGCCACTATTCTATTTCTCTCAAAATCTTAAATCCTAAAAGCCACCACATCCAATACAAAATAAGATGACCAGAGGGTGTGATGGAGCCGTGGAAAGTAATCCCCCGCACGCACCTGTCACCCCTCTGCACTCCCATGGGGACACAGTAATTAAGTTCCAGCCGAGCGATGTTGCCAAGCCGAAGGACGATCCCGGCCCCGTAAGACCAGCGGATGCACTCAGCCAGCTTGCGAATATGAGCTTTGGGGCCCTCCCCTGAAAAGAGAAAGAGAAAGATGTGTGAGCAAAAGAGTGTGTGAGCAAAAGGCTCATCCTTTCCCAGCTGTCCTCAGACGAGCCCGGACTCTCCCTTGTTGTGCCCAGTCGTACTTTTTAAAGCCAGGCCTAGGTATTCAAGGAGAAATCATGAAGTGACATCAGGACCCAATTGAGAGTGGACTTGGGACCACAGTTACTCATGGTCCCAGAACAAGCCAAACCTTCTCAGTTCTTTGGGTCTGGCCTGTTTGTTCCTGGGCCTAGAATGCGTATCCCCTGACCCCTGAGAAACCCCACTCCAAGCTCGGAGGCCTTGTCTTCCATGACACTTTGAGGGCACCTCTAGCTAGACACGTCTGCGTGAGTCTCCTCTGGGCCTGAACTCCCTGAGGAAGGCGCCCAATCCTGTTCAGCTCTGTGGCCATAAGGACTGGTAAACGGTTAAGTGCCCAAGAAATGTCAGTGGAATAAATACATAGATTTTCTTTTAAGTGTGCCTGATGATTATTTTTCTTGCATGCCTGATTCACTCAACCAACAACTTAATTCCAAGCACCACATTCGGGCTGTAGGAATGCATTTTAAAGTAAGGCACAGTCTCCGAAATAAAAGACTATGTAATCTAGAGAGACAGGTCCCTATCTGCACACTCTGCTGTTAGACACAGAAACAACTGTACTATGATGGTATCTCTAATAGTGCAAGTTTTACCATAGTTGAGGTTGCAGAGGTTTCCTGCGTTGAGAAAAAAGTGTGTTCGGAAAAGTTCTCCAAAGCCGCCCTGGCCTGGCCGGAAGGGTAATGGGGTATACAGGTGCAGGCCACCTGCCCAGTATGCTTCTCCGCCAAGGTAGTCACCTAATCCAGGAAGGGATACAGACTGAAAATAAGGTCCAACAAATTTAAAATCATCTTAGCCTTCATAACTCACAGAAGCAAGATGTATGCCCTATACACCACACCAGAAAATGCCCAAGTTTGTCACCAGTTATTCGTCTAACTCCTCATGTTGCTGGCCTCATTTTAAATCTCTTTTTCTCCTGGTTTTACAATTTGATTTAACTGAGGGGCAGGGGGTGGGAAGCCAATGTAGTTAAGGAAAGAATGAACTCAGTAATTTATTATAGCTGTAAAGTGCTTAAGACTAAAAAGTGAATCTTCATAAAGATCACTTTGTCCACAGGTGTAGATAACAAATCACTGCCCCCTGGCAGATGATATGGGTTATTTTGCAAAATTTTCAAGACCACAATAGACACAAAATGCAGAAAACACCTGTGCAGTTCTGGAAGTGGCTGTGCACACGATGCATCAAAGGCACAGAGCCCCCACCTGTGCTCAGACGGTCAAAGTATCACTTAGGGGCCCGGGACGGGAGCAAGGGTTAGTGGTTCCTGACCCTGGGACTTGAGTTGCTTTTGCCAAAATCCAGGACTGTCCACTGAGCACATATATTTGCTTTATTTCTAAAAAGGCTCCATTCCATCTTAACTATAAATAGCCCTTACAATGTTAAAGCAACAAAACCCCCTCCAATATTAATGTTTACACTTTGTTAAAAAATACTATTTATAAGGTCTTAGTCTTCAGACCATGAAAAAGAAAAACATCAGATGTCTCCAAGATTAACCTCAAGGAACCAACTGCTGACTCACTTAAAGACTGCAGCACCCCATCTACTTAATCCCTTTTAAAACTAAAGTTCTAAAGGGAATAAAGAATTAACAAATATTAGGAGACAAACTTGGCTTTTGTTTCCCAGAAACTGCCCCTCCTCTCTTTTCTTAAATAACTTACTTTATTCTGATTATAAAAGTAATATACTTATTGTAGAAAATCTGATCAGCATAGAGGAATAGAGGAAAAATAAGAATATTTTAATTTTTACCATTCAGAGACAATTAGCACCCTGGTGGGGTTTTTTTTGGCCAGTGAATTATAATGTATAATTAAATATGCAAATAAAATATGGCTCATTTTATATATGAATATATATAAAAAGACATTTTCAGTCTTGCTTTTTTCAGTTTTAATACATCGTAAGCACTTTCTTCTAATGCTGTATGTTCTTTGGAAACATGATTTTTTACGACTGAGTAACAACAGATGTACCATGATTTAATCATCCGTTCCTCCTCCGCTGTCACGGTGGTCTCTGCTTCCTCACAGCAGATATAACCTATGATGAGTTTCTTTGCACACGCACATGTCCACTTGTGAGCTTTTACTGAAGCACACAGAGACAAGTACACACATCTCCGTGTGCAATCCTGCACAAGGGGCACCCAGGCTGAGAAAGTGCAGCACACAGGCCTTGCACTCCCCTCTGGCTGCTGCCTGCCTCCCAGGCCAAGTGCAGCCACTGCCTGGTCTCCCAACAGCACAGATTAGTTTAGTCTGTCTCCAAACTCTAGTTAGATGGAGTCATAGAGCATGCGTTTCTCTGAGCATGGCCTTCTTTCCTTGTATAAAATGTCCCTGAGAATCCTGACACCATCACTCAGCCGCAGCCTGTTCTTCCTCATCACGGTGGGAGATGCCACTAATCATCTGCCCATCCAGTGTCCAGCTTGGGTTTGTCATTAACAGTATTAACAAAAACACGTGCACTTACACATATATGTATGTCAAGGCTCTCGATCTATCAAATTGCTTTCCA
This sequence comes from Perodicticus potto, assembly GCA_963574655.1. Classification (NCBI taxonomy): domain Eukaryota; kingdom Metazoa; phylum Chordata; class Mammalia; order Primates; family Lorisidae; genus Perodicticus; species Perodicticus potto. Next base: position 138,911 of record CAUYRH010054952.1, on the reverse strand, counting down.
TTTGTTTCCTTGCCTCTCCGATAGGTAAGGTGTAGGATACCACCGTGTCCTACTTTTCAGGCAGGTGGAAGACATCTCAACCTTCATGTAGCCCTCATTTCATACTTACTTATAATAAAAAAAGAGAACTATAAAAAAATTATTACTTTCCTAAAAAGTTACACTCTAAGGAAGAACTCTCAAAACAATTGAAAAGAAATAATATTTGGCACAAAAATCTATGCAGAGTGAAGTCACTGTTTCTAATGATATAAAAATGGAACAACATAGGTATTAGAAAATTAAGAAAACAGGGTGGAATATTTTACAATGGAGTAATATTCATCCACTGAACTGACACTTTTAAAGTTTTAAGAACATGTGGCAATACCTCTGACATGATATCAAGCACTGGAGAAGATTCCAGGCAGCAGGAATCGCACACACGGCTGGAGAAGGAACAAGTGAGACAACTTTCCAGAGAACAAGCTAAAGCCTTAAAAATACTCCAGGTCCTAGAACTTTGTTAGCATAAGACTTTGAGATGAGCACAAAGAGTCACTCAGAAGACCAAACAGGTTATTTTGTAATAATAAAAAAGAATATAGGCTAACTGTCCAAAACTTGAGATTTGGTTTTAAAAAGAGTATTGTACAGGGCGGAGCCTGTGGCTCAGTGAGTAGGGGGCCGGCCCCATATACCAAGGGTGGTGGGTTCAAACCCAGCCCCGGCCAAACTGCAACAAAAAATAGCTGGGCATTGCGGTGGGAGCCTATAGTTCCAGCTACTCGGGAGGCTGAGGCAAGGGAATTACCTAAGCCCAAGAGCTGGAGATTACTGTGAGCTGTGACGCCACAGCACTCTACCGAGGGTGACACAGTGAGACTCTGTCTCAAAAAAAAAAAAAGTATAGTACAAAATATGCAGCCATCATCTTTGCTTTGCAGCTACTTATTTTTTTCACTCATCACAGGTGAAAGTACAGAGTGGCACAACCACTTTGGAGCTAGGCCAGCAGCTTCTCAGAAAGGTGGCTTGCTCTTATGTAAGATCAAACAGCAACTGTGCTCCTAGGTATTAACCCAAATGATCTGAACATTTAGATCCACACAAACGTTTATGGAAGCTCTAATCATAGCTGCCATCACCAGAATCAACCGAGATGTCCTTCAGGAGGTGAATGGGTAAACAAACTGTGGTATATCCATACAGCAGAGTATTATTTAGTAATTAAAAAGAAATAAACTCTCAAACCCCCCAAAGTAAATGCATATTACTATGTAAAAGGAGATGATCTGAAAATGCTGCATAATGTATGATTCCAACTCTATGATATCTGCAAAAGGCAAAACTATAGAGACAAGTAAAAAGATCCAAGGTTGGCAGGAGGAACAAAGGGATGAACAGGGATCTGTGTGAGCCTGCAATGTGGGGGTGGAGAGGCTCAAGAAAAAAACCGGAAAGTAAACAAAACACAGAGTAGGAAGATACACACAGTTAACCTCTGGGTGGTAGGATGGAAGGTCATTTTCATTAATTTTTTGCTTAGATATATTTCCTCATTTTCCTACAATTCTATCAGTAAATATTCCACACCTGCCGTCTGATAGACGCTTTGCTAGGTGCTGATTCCACCTCTGTGAAATATGACCACCTGTTACTGTGATCATTTGAACAAACAAATACACGGTTCCGGCGCTCAGGTGTGACCGCTACCCAGGCTTGGCACCAGTCCAGGGAAAGCACAGACCTTCACTCTGCGGCCCAATGCTGTGCATGCTGAAGCCACGAACACTCGTCGGTCCCCCGAGGTAAAACCTGAGACAAGTGGACAAGTCAGTCAGTGGGAGCCACAGACGGCACGTGCGAGACCCACACCGACGCTGGATCAGGAGGACGCACGCACACGGTGAACGTCATGACAACTATAATCCAAACATCTGAAACATGCGCCAGCCCTCCAGGGACGCAGGTGAGATCCAGAGCATAAAGAGGGGACAGGACCATCTGTCAGAAAGGGACACAGAGAACTCAAGTTCCTTTTCAAACTGGGCCCCTACAGGCTTGCAGGACAAACATTAAAAAAAAACTTAGTTAAAAAAAAGCAGGATACGAATTGCTTAACAGTATGATCCCATCTCAATATTACAAAAGGGGGGTAATAATACCAGGAGGAAACAGACCGAAACAGAATTACTCTTATTTAAATGGTTTTTCTTGTATTTTCTACAAGTTATTTTTAATTAGGAAAAAAAACCAATTTAATAAAAGCAATTCCTCTTGTGTTTCTCTATGGATTAGATCATCACACTCTTCCAAACCATACCTGAATCCATTGAAAAGCATGAATTAAAAATTACTCAGAAATCCCATCTTTCTAAAAAAATCCAATTGTTAAAAAATAAATAAATAAATAAATAAATGAACAGCATTTTAGCACCTGACTTTAGATTTTAATAATTATTAAAAAATGAACCAGAATGCCAGCAATCTTTGGAGCCTTACTTTGAATCTGCGAGTCAATAATGACACATTTAGGAATCTATTCGCAGAAAATACAATAACCTAAAAATTGTTTATAAAGCTAGTCTTCACATTGTTATTTATAAAAATCGAATTAGAAACAACTAAAGTATCCAAAAAAAATGTGGTGAGCTAAAAAGTCATAGTATGTACAAGAAACATTATATGGCATTTAAATGTTACTTATGAAGAATTTCTCATGACTTGGCAATGATTACATTATAATTTCTATAAAAGCAAAGACATAAAACTATTTTTTTAAAAGCAAAGACATAAAACTATAGATAAAATACAGCACATCAGCAACTTAGTATACACATATGTAATACACACACACATCTCCTCTACAAACGGCCCACAAGGAGTCAGGCTCACAGACTAACTCTGCTTATCACTGAGTAGGACTGAGTTTTTTTTTACTTCCTTAAATGTTTCTCTATTTTTAAATTTCTGCAATGAGTAATCAAAAGGGAACAATACTTTTTTTTAGTATAATAAAGAAATTCCCCCAACAAAAAGCAAAAAATATATAAAGTATGAGGTACACTGGATAAATTTTGAAATCAGCTTCAACATAAAAACTAAAATGAAACTTGAAATATTGCTCTCCCAAAATCAACTTCTCTCGAATATCTTATATGAAACCAACCAAAAAGACTCACAGGAGAACACCCGCAAACTACCCCGTGTTCATTATTACTCACCTGTCTGCAATACTCGAGGGCTTATCCCCCATGGGCACCAACATTCCACCCCAGAGAGATGCTGAGAAAACCTGTTCAAAGATAAACAAAGAGCTGGTTCTGTTCAGCGCTCCCTTCTTTCCATGAGCATCGGGAACTGGAATACTGGCCACATGCCGAATGCCCACGGTGCGCAGAGCTGTGCTGGGCACAGGGCAGCAGGAGGACAATACAGGTTTGTGCAGGTGAAAGAGCACAGTTCAAGGTGTGAGGCAGACAGAACACTCTTCAAATGTGCAACTGTAAATTCCAAATAAAGACACTGAAGTCGGCAGGGCATGGCTTCCCGACACAGGACAGCTCCCTCCTCTGTGACAAGAAGCGAAGCCCAGCAGAACAAGCCACAGCGGATGTACAAGGGAGCCCAGCCCCTGGACGAGGGATTCTGCACTTGTCCAGGTTCCTTGACACAGCCTCAGAATGTGGAAGAGTTAAGGGCACACAGCGACTTAGGCTGAAGGCACAGGCTACAATAGCCCTCCCATTACGCAGTGTAGAGACGCACACTTGCAGCCCCACCCTGAGGGGCAAAACCCCTCTCACAGGGCAGGGGCAGCAGCAAAGCCTACTGGGCAACATCCTTGGACACCTCCAGGCTCTCCTGGCCAATCTGAGCTCCACACTTCCACCGCCCTGCAGTGGTGAGGCAGCCCTAGGCTCCATCAGCCTCTAGATCCCACATACTTCAAAGCTCAGTTAAGTTGTTTTTTTTTTTAAGCTTCAGTAGGTAGGATTATAGATGAGAATTGAACAGGGAGTGGTGAGTAAGCCACCTGGAATATTCTGACCCACCTTGGCTCTGAGAGCACCCAGGGCAGGACCTGAGGTGGACCCAGGCTCCTGTGCTCTATGTGAGTCACAGCCAGCCGGTGAGGAGGGGAGTGGGCGCTCCTGATGCTCCCAGGGAGCCTCGCCTCCCCAATCGCTGCCTCTGAACGCCACAGGTGGCCAATAGCAGCAGGCCATGGGGAGGTGGCATGGACCTGATGGCCTTCTCACAGAGACCACCAGAATAGCCCTTCACCTGATCCTACTGACCACAGCCCACCACGCACCCGCTCCAGCTCCACGGCTTCCAGCACCGCTGCTCAACTGAGGCCCATACCTGCGGAGCTCCAGACCCCACCAGGAAGCCACCAGTTCTCCACTTAGATCATTCTCTCTTCTGGAGTCAATTAGGACCCCACGCGGCCTTCAGCCTTTCTGCCTTGACCCTCAATCCTCACACAGTGTTGTCATCACAGCTCACTGTGACCTCCAACTCCTGCTCTCAAGCAACCCTCCCACCATGGGGCAGCAATGATAAAGTCACGGAAACCAAGAAAGAGAAAATGAGAAAAACGAGTGGGAAGACAACACGGAGAGCTATGGAAGGAGCAGAACGAGCTCGCAGCACCAGGTAACAGAGCCTCTGAAATGGCAGACAAGGGGGAGGCAGGGGCCAGGTTCAAAGTGCAATGAGTCAGGGACTGAATGGGAACAGCAATAAATTATTTTAAAATAAGCTGCCTGGAAACAGGTGCATGTACCATTCGTGAAAGCTCACTGCTTGCTCCCAAGTGTAAGGGCTCCGGGCAGCAGTGGGAGGGGACAGAACTGCCCCAGCCACCCAGGCACCAGATGACTTGAGAAATACACTGGTGTCCTTCCAGTCTGGGGCTCCTGGCTGGGTCAGAGTCTGGTCACTCCCTCCTCATTCCTCAGTGAATCACAAGAAACTAACCAAACTGCACTAAAGGTTAAAAAAAAAAAAATCCCGAAAGCCCCCAGAGCCCTGCAGATCCCACAAAACAAGATGAAACCTGGGACTTCTGGAAGCAGCACCCAAGGGGAAGGAGACGCTCCTGAGAGGACAAATGGGGAGGGGCTCTTCTATGGTCCTGTGTACACGATTAACAGAGATTACTTCTTAAAAAATTATTATCATTCCTCCCCAAAGAGTCTTCAGTTCTGGCTAAATATAAAAGATCAGGCACTCTAAGTGTTACTATTTGTGCTCCTACTTTAGATATTCTATCTAAGATTTTCAGGTAAGATTCCCAAGAAGGAGGAATAACAACGCAGGTGACAGTCTGCTGGCTGGATACTCACTGAATCTAACAAGAGTTGCTTATTCAACTGAAGTTCAAAGTCTTCCTTGAGGAAGCTCACATCCCCTCCGGTGTAGCCTGCCAGTTCCTGTGGGAAAGAGTCCTCAGGTCAGGGGCAACTCAGTGATAAAGGAGCAGGCTGTCTCCTGGAAGCCCCCGTTGTTGCACAGTGACAGGGACTGATAGAGACAGAGAGCCGACAGGTGGCCCGGAACTGCTGAGGAGGAACACATTCCTGTCACATGGAGACACTGGCATCCCCATCATTTCGTTACAGAGCTCGTGATGGATGGTGTGGCTTGCTGGCGGAAAGGCTAGAAAAAAAATTGCCATCCTTTCACAATTTGGGACATTTTGTATACACATTTGTTTTCTAGTCACCCCTATAAAACTGAAGATCGGGCACACCAGGCTTGTGTCCTGCAGCCCCTGGCCACGGTGAGGGTGGCTGCTCAGGAGAGGGACTGCGAGGTTCGTCACAGCCCTGCCGCCCCCCAACCGTGTCCTGCCATAGTCCGCCCATTCCTGAGCTGGTTCTGTGTCGATGTTGGACAGAGGAACTATGTGTGTCTCGGTGCCCCTGCCACCAACAAAGAGGGAAAGTGCAAGGCAGACTAAAAGCTTCCGGACCACCAGAGAAGCACGCTGCTTCAAGGCAGTGAAGCACCGTCCCTCACAGGCACCAGTCAGCCACTGGCTGCTATCACCTGCCTGACCCCTGCAGGTGTCAAGGGACACCCTCTGCCTTCAGGTGCTCTCGCACAGGCAACCACCGAAGCCACTCACACCAATCACAGCTCTCCTCCTGGCCTATCACGTGCCACCATCCAGGATGTCACAACCTTATCCCCAACCCACCCTGGGTTCTGTGGGAGCACAGCCCCAGCTACAGGGAGGAGGAACAACTCCAGGGCTAGGAGCCCAGACAGTGGCGCTGACAATCCTTGCCAGCAATTCCATGATGATTTCTACAATGAAAGGAAAAGCTTAACGTCACCAGCATGAAGGTGGTATAGGACTCCGCACCTGCTGTGGAGAGCGCACCTGCCCAGCCCCACAGAGGTGATGGAGAAGAGCACGCTACCTGGTCACGCTAGCTGGTCACACTACCTGGTTCACTTTCAGCAAAGCGCCTTTTCTGGGCAAGATGGAAGAATTCCGAGAATCGATGACCATGGCATGCTGAAAGAAACGTGAAGGAGGGAGTTTCACTTCACAAACTCTAGGACATTGCTATAAACAGGAAGCACTTGCCCGCAGCAAGGCCTATGCCAAGCACTTTGCAACCATTAAATCATTTCACCTCCATAAAAACCCCTGGAGGGAGGTAGTATGACTGTCCCTTATCGCTACCTTACAAACGAGGACACTGAGGTACAGAGAGTTGGCTAAGCCCCAACTGAGTAACAATCCCCACTCTTGATGATGGAGCGTGTACCCTGACCCTGGGTTCATTCTCTCAGGGCTCAACATCCTGGCCTAAGTCAATGCAGCCAGCTGTCTAATTATTTTTGAAGCTAAAATGCCAAGTGCAGCTCTTAAACACACTTTTTCCCATCACTACCGAAGTTATTTGGAAAAACTAGCATGAGGCAGTGCCCATAAGCTCACACATAAGCCAGGGCCATGTGTCAGCCCCCCAGTGCCCGGGACACTTCTCTATCAGCCCCAGTGTTGGCAAAGACTGTTTTACCAATGGTAGGAGCGTAGTCCTATCAACAACATTATTTACTCAAACAGGAAAAGTAGTTACCGAAAGAGATGACTTCAGTGAATGTCCACTTTCTTTTCGAACCGCAAATGACGCTGTCCTGGAGAGGCAGCCCAGCTCCCGCCACACGCCTTCCCACTTGACGGTGTGGCTGGTCTTCCATATGGGAAACTGCAAACGCACGCAAGGAAGTGAGATGTCTTTCTGCACCGCACATACTCAGGGAAGTCGTCACAAATCATTTTGTGGAATGAGGAAATCGTGAAATCATAAACTAAATACCAAAATAAAAATGTACAAATGACGGAAACAGAGGGAACAAAGGCAGAAAGGGAGAAAGCTGTGAATTCAACCAAAGGAAAGATACTGCAGGAAGCAGGACTGTGTTCCAGGAGGCGACAGGGTCACTGCCCTGAAAGCCCAGGCAATTCTGTAACCAATAGGGGTGTCTCTTTCTCATCTCTTTGTAAAGACAAGACACCTAAGATGATCTGACACATATCCCATCAGTCCTTCCAACCCCTTGTCCTTGCAGAGAAGAACAAGGACACAAAGTTACTTAACTGCTGAGAGCAGAGGGGCCACCCTGCGGCCAGAGGCCTGAACTGAGTACTCTCTGGGGTTCCGGCAAGTAGGCCCTGCCTCTCAGCCTGACATCATGTCCTGTCTCAGTCTTAGATTTCCATCTCAGGGAAATGGCCACATTGTTTTTGAAGGGTGGGCAATGCCATGTGGTGGGAAGTGTGACGGTGACTTAACTCACGCAAGGGAGCCAGGTCACGCCGCACTCCCCAGGGGATATCCCAGGCCGGGCACTCCCTGCTCAAGACCAACACGAGTAGGTGGGACATGGTCATAGGCTCAGAACACCCCGCCTGGCTTCAGGGTGAGAATCTCGGGTATCCAGCCGGCATGATTATTTACAAAGCACCCACAAGGCTCCGTGCCAGGCACTGGGGAACCAGGGGATGGTACAAGTGGGGCCACCTGGGATTCAGGTGCTTCTCCAGATGTCTGCAGGGAGTTTGGAGCTACCTAAGTCACTTCTTCTTTCCTTACAGGGCAGCTCTTAACTAGGAAGGCACTGTGACTCAGGAGTGCCACATCTCACATCTCTGGATTCACTGCTAGGAGGCCCAGGCAGGGCCCAATGGCACCATCAATGTTGGCCCCAAGGACCCCACTGTGAGTGTGATCTGCTCCTTTCTCCTAGGAGCTCAGCTCAATGTTGGGGCTGCCAGCTACGAGGCCTCCACGCTATGAGACCATGTCGTCACTTCCTTCACTTCATAGGACAGTAATGTGCCCAAGGTCATATGACCATTAGGGAACCAGTGGAGTCAAGGCTAGCTGGTCTGTCTCCAGGACTTCACAGGAGTCCCATTCCCAAAGAGTCCCATTCAGCAGCTCAGTGTGGTGCATGAGCAAGCCTTCAAACAGCCCTGTCCTGAAGACCACGGGGGCTCAGCCCTGCACAGCACCGTGTCTCAGGGCTTTTCCTAAGTGAAGGCTAGAGAAGGAGGTGAGCAGGAAGGAAAAGTGGGGAAGGAAAGTGAAAAGAGAGCAGGTTATGAAATACCCTAAAGGGTCAAATGGCATTAATTCCTTTGGTTGCGTCTAATCACAGCCCTCTAGATGTACTTGGGTGTGAATCAATTATGAACACCTGACTGTGTTAGCTAAGGGACTTCCATATGAACTGGACAGTCTTCTCAAGCAATCAGAAACTGTTGCTCTTAACACACACATGGAAGGACAAACAGATGGTGCCACGCGAAGTCGGGACCAGGCTGGGGGAGCTGCCTGCCTGGCCCCTGGCAGCCTGCACTCAGTGCTGGGGTAGGAGGTGGCTGACAGGTAGGGCAGAGGGTCTGTGTGCCCCTTACCCCCATCTTGCCATCTTTGGAAATGAATAAGAAAGGCACACCACTTCCACCCAAGACCCCAGAAGGAATTGCTGGAACACTACTTACACTGTACTCGGCCGACAGCCCTCTGTCTGTCTCCCGAAGTGAGCTCCAAGGGAATTGTCCAGTAACTTTATATAAGTTTACAGAGAAACTAGGAGACAATGGGACAGAGCTTTAAGAGCTGAAACAGTGATTAGGACTTGTACACATTTCAATCAACAGATTTAAAACTACGCATGTGGGGTTCAGCTTCAAAAGTAAATCTATAGCTGGAGTCACTGCGGAAGTGGCAGCTGACTCTGTAAGGGTTTTCACAAACAAGCCATCTGTTTTAACTATTGAATTGACCCAGTGCACAGAGCAATCTGTTTGGCTTCCTACTTTCTTTCGAAGTTTCCAGGCTGTGGTTTGAAGAAGGATAGGCCATATGAAGTTTCTTTTGTTCCATAGGAAAACTGAAAAGTCACCTTTTCTGCACGACCTAGAAGATTGGGGAGTTTGAGGCCAAGTACCTAGGAGGGAAAAAATAAAAGGCATCTAAATTGCAAGAATAACAACTCTGAATAAAGACTGTGTTAGCTAAGGGACTTCCATAAGAACTGGACAAACACGTGGGCGACAGATCTGACCTCTGACCTGTAACTGCTTTACTCTCCAACATGCCTATGCTAAGAGCATGCACCCCACGAGCAAGCCGGACTCTGTCAGAGACAAGCTTGACCCACGTCCTTAATTCAGACAAGGATGTCAAGTCTACACATTTGGAGTTTAAAGGAGTTTGAACAAGAGACTGTTAACACAAACATTCCCCCAATCATTCCCAATTACAATGGTAATATGGTTGTCAAGTAATTCAAAACACATTATAATCAACTCTAGGGAGATTAAAGAGAAGCCACAAACAGCGGACTGAGGCATAGGAAACAACAAAAGTATTGACACTATTACCAGTTTTCAAAATGCAGTCATAGTTTAAAAGCTCATAATTCAAAGTTCCAACATAAAAAAGAAAACCAGGCTGGGTATGATGGCTTATATCTGTAATCCCAGCACTCTGGGCTCTGGGAGGCCAAGGTGAGAGAATTGCTTGAGCTCAGGAGTTTGAGACCAGCCGGAACAAGAATGAGATCCTATCTCTACTAAAAATAGAATAACTAGCCAGGTGTGGTGGTGGCCACCTGTCGTCCCAGGTACTCAGGAGACTGAGACAAGAAGATCACTTGAGCCCAGGAGTTTGAGTTATGGTGACGCCACTGCACTCTAGCCTGGGCAACAGAGTGAAACTCTGACTCAAAAAAAAAAAAAGGAAAGGAAAGAAGAAACCTCTACCATACCATGCTGCCTTCGTTGTTCCCAACCATGGTGTTATAACTGCCTGTTAATCTCCTTAATTCAGTTACTTCAAAGGTGACATCTAACCCATTTGGAAGTGCATCATCACCTAAGTAAATAAAAAATATAAAACAATAAGACAGCTAGAATGTCATTTTATTTCAGGTTCTACTGCTAAAGACAAAAAACAATATGAAGGCTCATTTTATTTTATAATCGCCTTTGGAAAATATATCATCTATTTTAAAGTTTAAGAACTCTCCCACAGAAAATCAAAATATTGTACAACTCTACACAAAAAAATTTTTTCTAGTTTTTAGACTATATCAAAACACAATCAAGCTTCGCTACAAGGAGATAATGACAAGCAGGATTTGCAGAAGCAAACAGCATTTGTTAAAGAAATCTGTTCTCCTGGGGAGATCCTTGAAAATATTGGTAGTCTCGTATTCTCCTATTAATCTGAAATTTTAAAAAATTTGTCTCAATTCAACTGACATTAACACATGCATGTCCCATGACAATAGGAATTTCAGTAACCCTGAAAAAGAAACAATAAACAGTATTGCTCATTACATAACCAAATCTAAGAGATATTCTGCCTCTCACCAAGCCAAGTGATCAGTGTCTGAACTGTGCTCAGCAGCCTCACGATCTCATAGGAGCTGTGGCATCTCCAAGGAAAGCGGGGCAATTCCTCCCTACTCAGAGCAGAGCTGTTCAGTCCTGGCTGGACAGCTAGAAGCATCTGAGCAGCTGTCAAAACTTAACAGATGCTGGGCACCGACCCCTGTACTCAGGGCCAGTAGGTCTAGGGTGGAGGCTTGGCTGCATTCTTTTATTTTTTCAAATTAACAGACTTGATTTTTAGAGCAGTTTTAGGTGCAGAAAAGATAAAGCAGAAAGCCCAAAAGTTCCCATAAGCCCCTTTCCTCTCACACTCACATTGCCATTAACTCAAGTCTGCAGTGTGTGTCTGGGTCACCCTCAGTGCTGCAATCACAATTACAATGACACCATCTACCACTGTGGTACCAGACATGGAACCAACCTGTGACTGTGCAGCCAGGATGGAGAACCCCTGACAGAGGTGGACCAGCTGGCCACGTACAAGATTATGATTACAACCAGGAGAGGAGAGAGCTAAAACCAAATGCCACCAGCAAAATATGGCCCCCTGAGAAAAGCACCCTGAGTGTAGAGCAGGCTTTGGGCACTGAAATTGTACCATGCACTTGTTTGACCTGGAGCAAGTTACTGAAATCTCTCTGAGCCTTGGTTTTGTTAGCTTAAAAATACAGGCTGAGTGCCCCTAGTCCAGAACTTTTTGAGCGCTGACAATGCTTAAAGGAAATACCCACCAGAGCATTTCAGATTTCAGATTTTCAGATTGGGGATGCTCAACTGGTATGAAAATATTCCAAAAGCCAAAAAAGTTCAAAATCTAAAACAGTTCCAATCCCAAGCATTTTGGATAAAGTATACTCAAGCTGTGTTTTAAAAATAAAAAAATAGGCCAGGCGCAGTGGCTCATGCCTGTGATACTAGCACTGTGGGAGGCCGTGGCGGATGGCTTGATCGAGCTAGGAGTTCAAGACCAGCCTAAGCAAGAATGAGACCCCATCTCTATTAAAAATAGAAAAACTAGCCAGGCAAGTGGCAAGCGCCTATAGTCTCAGCTACTCGGAAGGCTGAGGCAAGACGATCACCTGAGCCCAGGAGTTTGAGGCTGGTAATGAGCTATGGCACCATGGTACTCTACCCAGGGGAACAGAATGAGAGTCTGTCTCAAAAGAAAATAATTAATTAATTTAAAAAATAAATAGTGATTCTGCACCAGGTTTTAGAGGGAAGACTTGGCCAGGTGTGCACATGAACACCTACCGCAGAGCCTGCACGGGTGCTACTGACATGAGGAAAAGTGGTCTCCCAGCGTCCATCCATCCCCTCACCCTCCCGTCACCAGTCCAGTGAACCCCAAGCTTCACTGCGTGCTGCAATCACCAGGACACTCACTACACCACAGATGGCTGCCCCCACTCCTACCCGACCCGCCGCCTTCCTAACCAGCTCCCACGCAGGAGCAGCACGGCTGGCCCCGACTGCACTTTCAGAACCACTGTTCAATCCTAACTGAATCCTCGATTTTCAGCTGAAGATGTCGAAGCAACAAGACGCCATGGGAAAACGACACCAACCCGAGGTGACCTCCAGAACAAGTCAGCCACAAGCACCTACCAGTCTCCCAAATGTGTGGAAAGGGCGAGGAGACCTCTCTTCCACCTAAGTCCCTCTTCTTTTGAGTCTGTTAATTTTGGCTGAACTATGTTCCATATAATGAAAATCCCTTTAGTTTATTTTGCACTTTGTATTTTTCAAGCATTTTCATTTTCTCATTTGAGAAAATATTTGGACCACAAGTGTTTGGAAGAGCCCAGAGTGCTAGGGTTACAGACATAAGCCACCACACCCAGACTGTTTCCTTTTTATGTTGGAACTTTGAATTATGAGCTTTTAAACTATGACTGCATTCTGAAAACTGGTAACCGTGTCAATACTTTTGTTTTTTTTTTTAAGAGACAGAGTCTCACTTTGTTGCCCTTGGTAGAGTGCCGTGGCGTCACAGCTCACAGCAACCTCCAGCTCTTGGGCTTTGGCGATTCTCTTGCCTCAGCCTCCCAAATAGCTGGGACCACAGGCACCTGCCACAACACCTGGCTATTTTTTGCGGCAGTTTGGCGGGGGCCAGACTTGAACCCACCACCCTTGGTATATGGGGCCAGCGCCCTACCCACTGAGCCACAGGCGCCGCCCATAGTGTCAATACTTTTGTTGTTTCCTATGCCTCAGTCTGCTGTTCATGGCTTCTCTTTAATCTCCCTAATGTTGATTATAACGTGTTTTGAATTATTTGATAACAATATTAACATCATAATTGGGAATGATATGGGGAATGTTTGTATTAATAGTCTCTTGTTCAAACTCCTTTAAACTCCAAATTTAAACTTCTCAAAATCATCCCTCATTCAATCCTGAAGAGTTTACTTATTCACTGATTCATTCCGAATGTTTTTCAACAGATGTCTGCTGAATTAAAAAAAAAGTCCCAACCCTACCAGCTAGGGACATATTAGATCTCCTGGTTACAATTCTACCTTAACACTTATCACTTAGTCCCTAAAATCTGCATTCCAGCTCTAGCAACACTTGTGGTCCAGCCAATGAACCATCCTCTCTGCAGCAGTGGCCTGTTCAGGGCTGTCCTCTCCCCTTCCTCATGACCAGCCTTTCTCCCTGAACTGACTCACATGTATCTCTCAGGACTCCATGTATACATCGCCCCTCCCAGGACCTACTGACCTCCTTCTCCCACTGCAGGCAGAACAGGGACTGAAGATCCCATTCTTGGCAAGGGGAAACACTCCCAGAAATAGTGAAGAACAGATAATAAACTTAGCAAGGCAGAATAAAAACAGTTTAGCTAGTTTGCTTTTAAACCAGCAGCTAAATTCCTTATCTAAGCAGTTCTTGCTTTTCCTAGAAGCCTCAGCCTGTAGGGTGTTTGCAAGTAGTAAAGCTTGCAAACACCCCTGCTGGGTCTGTAAACACTCTGTGAAGAAATATTAACTAGGCCGTGGGGGGGGGGGGCAATCAACAGTCAAAGCAAATACCCATTGTGGAGATTTGTATTATGTCCAGGGCAGAGATCAAGGCAACAAGGGCAGAAGGACTTGTATACCCTTATAACAAAGGAAGACACCTCTGGGTTGGAGAAAAGAGGAAAAGTCCTCTTTCCCACTGATTCTCCAGAAGAGATGGACACCGTTGGGGCATCTGCTCCACAGTGGACTAGTGGGGATGACCACCCCAAGAATCTGTGTGCGACCACAGACAGGAGGCTGCCCCCACACAAGGCTCAGGTTTTGGATTTTTCAAGGCTGCTCAGACCCTTAAAGTTAATGATTATAGATAGAGTAAGAGCTGACGTGCTTACTCAGAGAAACTGCTGACATTTGTTCCCTTCCTCAGCTTACCCTCTGGGCTAAATGAGCAAATAGCCTTCAATAAAAGCTCAGTGTAGCACACACTCAGGGCCATTTACAGGAACCCCACAAGCTAGCAATGGTCTCCTGTGTTTCCCACCTTTAAAAACTCTATTCTGTGAGTCCTGTCTCTTTAACTCTTGCTGCTTTTAACTTTATTTTTCTTTAGTCCATTGCTGCTAGCTCCAAAAGTCTTAAAGGACCCTGCCTCTGGGATGGGACCCCGGCACCCACCCTGGCCAGATAAAGCCGAGTTTCCTCCTCGAGCTGGGACCCAGCGTGACACACCAACCATGCTGCCATCCCTGGTTTGTTCCCCAGCTGGTCCCCACGTGACCAGAAGCTCCTTGCAGCTCTGTCTCCCTGGTGCCTGCAAAGATACTCACTAGTGAAAGAATAAATGATGACTCTGTTGAGAGACCTGCCCAATGTCACAGAGCAAATAAGAAAATGAGCAAAAACTAAAACAGAAATCTGATTCCCTCCTCTAATTTTTAGAGTACGCCTTGAGATGGGGTCTGCCAAGGGTCCACTTGCACAGCCACTGGGCCGGACGTGGTGAGCAAAGCTGGATGTCCTCCCTCAGGACCCTTCTCAGAGCCGCAGGGGAGTCCAGGGGTACAGATGACAACATCTTCAAAGTCCACCATCCCTGCCTTGGCCGGATGTGAGAGTCCAGGCCCTGCCCTGGGACTGCTAACTATTCCCACCAACCTCCCAGTGCTGTCTGTATCTGCCAAAAAAACAGCTTTTTTTGTGATTGGCAGGATGGATGGAAAGAGAATCCTAAGGATCCCACGACACAGCACATACCTTGGCATGTATCAATCAGAACATCCACTTGTCTAAAGATTCCCAGACGAAGCAACTTTTCACGGGCTTCATGAGATTTCCGCATTACCTATTATGGGATAAAAAGAGAGAATGTCTTCTTCTAAGATAGAGAAACAGAAAATGGTGGCTCCACGACCAGGCTAGCAGTTAACATTTGGCACTAAGTGCCTGGCCCCTGAGATAAGAGTCTTCCAAGTCCAGCTGGAGGAAAGGATGGAAACGCCCAGCAGGGCCAGCAGCAGACCCCTCTCAGCAGTGCAGAACCACACGGGCAAAGAAACTAAGATGCACTCAAACCACACAGCCCACACGGTGCTCTGGACGGGCCCACACGTACCCGTAAACAGTGGGTACGTTTGGCAGCAGGGAGAAGTGTGTTGTGTGCCTTTTGTGGTGTTTGAATTTTCTAACCATTATTAACCACTGTTCAGCTTTTTTCTGCCTCTTCAATGTCAATAGGAGTCCTTTCTGATGGCAGAAGTCCCTCCTTGTTGGAAGGACAAGTCCAAGAAAGGTAAGGCAGATGAGGAACTTGGGAAGCAGAGTAGGAAAGGACCTTATGTGACAAGAAAAGTTTAGATGCTGTCCTGAAGGTAAAAGGGAGTTCCTGCAGAACTGTCCTCCGGCTGGAGACAGGATCGAATTTTCTCATGAGAAAGAAGTGATCACGTGGACGCACAGGAGTTCTGCTCAGAAGGGGGGGTCTAGAGACTAGGGGAACGGAAGGGACTCGGGCAGCCACCCTAAGAGGTGAGCAGCTTGAGGGGAGACAGACAACGGGGAGAAGCCAGAGGACGCTGCTGCCACTGACTGGATGGGACAGGGCAGGAGAAGGGGAGGCTCCCATCAGGAAAGTCGGACACAGAGGAGGAAAGGCAGGCAGGGCAGGTGGATGGAAGGGGACGATGACTTCAGATTTTAGCCACAGGGAGTGGGAAGATCCACGAGGGAATGTTTCGTAGGGAGTTGCGTATTCAGGGCTGAAGCTCAACAGAGAAGAGGAAGTGACAGAAACAGAGCCTGGGAGCCTACCGCTTTGTACCTGAAACAAGGGATGTGGATAAGATTGCCCAGGGAATGGGAGACCGGCCAGGAGACTGAACCTCGGAGAAAAGCAGCACTTCAGGATGGGCACGAGGAAAAGCAGCCGGCACCGGGCCGTAAAGTGACAGTGATGAGAGGGGGAAAGCCACCCGGAGAGTGGTCACCAACATCCAGGAAAGGGAAAATATCAAGAAAGAGGAGGAGAGAAAGCATTCAAATAGCATATAACAAAGCAGAAAAATACACTCAACACAAGCAACAAATGATCATCTCTCTGTAAAAAACTATTAAAAATTAACAAAGCTTAACAGTTCAATGGGAAAGAGAGGACGCCAACAAGTAATTCACAAAAGAGGTAAGAATGACCAATAAACAGAAAAACATGTTTCACCTCATTCATAATTAAATTAATGTAAATTAAAACAGTGAGATGGTATTTTTCACCTAACAGTATGGCAAGAATTTAAAAAGTGTGATAACACCCATTTTTGGGAAACAGACCCTCCCACGCCCGGCCATGAGCGTGTGAGGACAGGACGGTGCGAGGTCAGGAGGGTGTGAGGACAGGAGGGTGCAGACAGGACGGTGCGGGGACAGGAGGGTGCGGGGACAGGATGGTGCGGGGACAGAAGGGTGAGAGGTCAGGAGGGTGTGAGGACAGGAGGGTGTGAGGACAGGAGGGTGAGAGGACAGGAGGGTGTCAGGACAGGAGGGTGTGAGGACAGGAGGGTGAGCGGACAGGAGGGTGTGAAGACAGGAGGGTGAGAGGACAGGAGGGTGCGAGGACAGGAGGGTGTGAGGACAGGAGGGTGAGAGGACAG
Organism: Perodicticus potto; assembly: GCA_963574655.1. Taxonomy (NCBI): domain Eukaryota; kingdom Metazoa; phylum Chordata; class Mammalia; order Primates; family Lorisidae; genus Perodicticus; species Perodicticus potto. The sequence goes on along the minus strand of CAUYRH010054952.1, from coordinate 121,881 downwards.
GAGGGTGTCAGGACAGGAGGGTGCGGGGACAGGAGGGTGAGCAGGTGGGCAGGGCAGGAGGGTGTGGGGACAGGAGTGCGGTGATACCTAAGTCAAAGGCATTTGTTTCTTCAGGCTCTTCAGGCAGCAGTTGTAACAGTGAGGCTGACAAAAAGTTAAAGAGGAAAAAACAAGAAGAAAAAACAAAGAAAAAAAGAAAGAAAAAGCAAGTTGCTTCAGCAAACCTGTGAAGAAGCAAAAGACTGGTGAGACTTCAAAAGCTGTATCATTTTCCAAATGGAGCAGCAGTAACAGAGAAGATAACGTGTTTCAGATTGGAAAAATGAGGTTACCTTAGTGTTTGGGACTTCATAGGGGAAGTTCTAATTGACATTGCAGAAGACTGGATGGGTCCAGAAGATGAAATGAAGCCAGGAAGAAAAGCTATTTCTCTAAATCCGGAGCAGTGGAACCAACTCAAGGACAGGTTTCTGACACTGATGCTGCAGTAAGAACACTGTGAAGTCTAAGCCGTGTGAAACCTGTACTGTTCTAGTGGTTTGAACCTGTCTTTTTACATTGGCTTTTGTTTTTTAAATATGTTCTTCAACCTAATGTGTGTTTGGATTGCAAAACAATTTGTAAGATGAACACTATTTTTCAACGTGCCTCTCTAAAAATGTTCCAAGTGAGGCTAACTGTCAACTTTACTAAGTAAGATTGCTTTGTGCCTACCACCTACTGTAAAATAAAATGAAATAGGGCATACTTACAACTCGGACTTAAGTATATAAAAGCTAACCATGTAACCAAAATGTGTGTATCCACATAATACTCTGAAATTTAAAAATAAATAAATTAAATTGAATAATAACCCCCCCAAAAGAGAATATGGATTGCTGCAATCTCTTCAGAGAGCAATATAGGGACATCGGTGACAATTACAAAGTACATACTCTCTGACCCACTTCTAGGAATTTATCCTGTGGGGCCAAGTGCCGGGGTATAGTCCCAACTACACAGGAGGCTGAAGCAGGACTGTTTGAGCCAAGGAGGTCGAGCCCGTGGCATTCTATGATCATGCCTGAGAACAGACGTGAGTGCAGTCCCCTGCACTCCAGCCTGGGGAACATGACAAGACACCCTCTCTATATTTTTTAAGACAGGAATTTATCCTACAGTGATACTGCACACAAAGATACACTTAAGATGACTAATGCAGCACCGTTTGTATAAGTGAAACACTCATTAATTTAAGTGTCCATCAATAGAAAACTGCTTCCACCAACTGATGGGACGTCTGTATAACGAGGCACACACAGCCAACAGGCTAGTATGTGCTAGTGTGAAAAGATCCCCCAATGTATGATGTCAAAAAAGAAAGGTACAGAAGAGAAATGTGGGGGACTGGGGTTATGTCTGTACATGTACACAATGTATCTGGAAGGGTGCGGAAGAAACTGTCAGCTGTGATACCTCGGAGAGTGGGCTGGGATTGGCCAGGGAGGGCATGTGAACACTTCACCCCAATATCCTTCTGTACCACTTGATTTCCTATAATTCTTGCTACTTTCATCTTTTAAAAATATATACTTTTTTTAAAAAAAGAGGGAATGGTCCATAGAGCCAAACACTGCCGAAAGGTCAAGTAAAATGAAGAATGAGAGGAGCCAGCTGGACCTGGCCCCAGGAAGTTGCCAGTGACCTCTGCCCAAGTTTGTTCAATGTGGTCCCAAGGGCGGAGGACAGAAGGAACCCACACAGGAGAGGAGGGGGGTGTAGTCCACAGGGAGACGGAGGAGATGGGGAGTGGGTAACAGGTGAGTGCCCACCCTACAGGGTCCCCAAGGGCCCCAGAGGACAGGACATACTACAACACTCAGCACAGCGCCCGGAAAGGGCTGAGCACTGACCCCAGCAGGTGCCCTCATAACACTGGGAGAGTTACAAAGAGAGCAAAATGGATTGGCCTTGAACAGGAGAAGGAACACTCTTTCTCCAGGACAGGAGGGACGGGAGGTAAATGCACCCCAGAATTCAGAGGGTTCAGCCTGGGAGAGCCAATATCTTCAGGAGTAGGGGGCAGGTCTCTGGTGGAGAGGCTGGGAGTAGGGTTCTTCATGGTTTTAGAAGACAGGGAAATTTACAGGTTCTTCAGAAGGGACCGGGAAGGAACACCAAGTAGAAAGTGCACTTACCTCAATGAGGTTTTTGGCTTTAAAAACATCACAAATTTCACAAATGATGATATCATCTTTAGTCCTTCCAAGCCCGTCAAAATGAACATGCTGAACCACCACCTACACATGACAAGTGACATGGGGGCACTGATTATCATGTATGGCAAGAGGCAAGAGATCGTCAACACTAAAGACAAAATTAATTTCAAGTTTTTTTTTCAAATGTAATAAACTTTACTTCTGGACTTTATTCTTATTTTTCACACCTTTTTAAAAAACTGGTCACTTGGACTGACCCTTTGCTAGGTCTGCCTTTCTATAAATGAGACCTACAAGGTCTCCTCAACCAGCTGCCCCAGAAACTCATCAACCCTCAGCCCAGCCAGGCCACAGACACCCTCTCTGTCCTTCTCCCTGAGCACCGGCCCGTAGATGAACAGTGGCCTTGACCTCTGACTTAGTCACTGTGTGCACTGTGCTAAAGACCATGCATGGATTTCCACACAGCAAGACCAATGCTGACCTGAAAAGCCCCTCTCCTCTCCATCGTCTTACCAGAAAGTAAACTCTACAGGAGTTGGAAATTTAAATTTTAAAGGCAAAAATGTCTAGGAAAAGTTTCATTCAAGACCCACAGTCTTTTCTGAGAGTAGAGAAAAGAAGTATAAATTTAAGAATAATTCGAGTTTGTTTTTAAAATACTTCAGGTTTTTTTTTAGACATAAATACAAAAATGTGCTTACCTATACCTCCCACATAAATAATCACCAAGGAAACTACTTCTCTAAAACCAGAAACTATTTTCTAAAATTCACCAGTCTTTCTAGTTGTAGCTAGTTATGAACTCTTCTTTGATAAAGGCACTGAGACAGGTTAATTCCTTTATATTTCCCCAGTACCTTATGGAGGTGGATTTTTTAGTAACAATTACATCAAGGCCTTCAAAAGAAAACTCACATCCTTGTTTTCAAGAATTTCCTGCTTAGCTTCGGGTTCAACTTCAACAAATTCAGCTTCTTCTCCCAATGCTCCAAAATCAGGTCCACTTGATGGAAGAGGCTCCAAACTCTGAAAGGGAGGGAGGAACCCCAGGTAAATGGCTTTGTAACACACACACACACACACACACAGCACACAGATTAAAACTTTGAGTTTTGTTGATAGATGATGCTCCACAAAATTCAGTAGTTGTTGTTTCCTCTGGTGAGTGAAAGCAGGGGACAGGATGGTGATGGGGAGCGCAAAGGCAGGTGTGAGCTACTGTTAACCTGCAAGTTCTTGGACTTAGGGTTGATGCATCAGTGCTCACTAAATAAAACAGATAAAAATTAATTAACTAAAGGTACTGTGCACAAGCTATGGCAACCAAAGATTCTGACTCAATTAATTCTGTACACCTGAGGCCCATTTGAAGGAGTAAAAATCATTAAAAAATAAGATGCCTCGGCTCGGCGCCTGTGGCTCGAGTGGCTAAGGCGCCAGCCACATACACCTGAGCTGGCGGGTTCGAATCTAGCCCGGGTCCACCAAACAACAATGACAGCTGCAACCAAAAAATGGCCGGGCGTTGTGGCGGGTGCCTGTAGTCCCAGCTACTTGGGAGGTGGAGGCAGGAGACTCGCTTGAGCCCAGGAATTGGAGGTTACTGTGAGCTGTGATGCCACGGCACTCTATCCAGGGTGACAGCTTGAGGCTCTGTCTCAAAATAAATAAATAAATAAATAAGATGCCACTTAGGTGGTGCCTGTGGCTCAGTGGATAGGCCACCGGCCCCATCTACCAATGGTGGCAGGTTTGAACCCAGCCCCAGAAAGCTAAAACTGCAGTGGCAACTGCAACAAAAAATAGCCAGGCATTGTGGCGGGCACCTCTAGTTCCAGCTACTCGGGAGGCTGAGGCAAAAGAATCACGTAAGCCCAAGAAGAGTTGGAGGTTGCTGTGAGCTGTGATGCCACAGCACTCTACTGAGGGCAACAGAGTGAGACTGTCTCAAAAAAAAAAAAAAGATGCCACAAAGCACTGATCAGGGAAAAGAAAAAAAATCGCTTTCCTGTTGTTATAAAAATGTCTTATTAATAATTTTTTGAATCAAAATTGTATACATTTAGGATAGCTACATTGGATACCAAATTACTAAGAAAACATTTAATTTGGACCTTGATACCATTTTTTTTTTTATTTTAGAATGTCTCACAATAAAAACATTAAGGGGAACCATGCATGCTCATAAAACAGGATAGAAGGCAGTCCCTTTCTACAATCTAAACTGGTATTAGTTCAAGACATCAAAGTATCTTCTGAATCAGCATTCTGTAGGCTGTGCCTGGTTTATATTTCCCACCCTGGCCCTAAAAGGCTCCAGTGGTCCTCAAATGTACCTACAGGGATAGAATCCAACTAGACTCCTTAGCAGAGCACACAAGCAACTCAACCACAAGGCCCTCAGCTACTACTCCAGTCTGCATTTCCACAGTCTGCCCCATCCTTACATTGAGGCTTTTGCACATCTTTTCCCCTCCTTCAGAATAACCTTTCCCCTCTATAGCTTAAAGATCCACTGGAAATAGCATCTCCTCATGAGCCAATCCCCACTTCTTCAGGCAGAATCAGTCCCTCTCTGACATTGGAAGTTTTGTGATCTCCACAGGTACCCCCTTGTTTTCTTATTTGATTTGCCCTGCACATCAGAAGTACTCAATAAATATTTGTGGAATGGTAAATAAATGAATTTTCTTTTTTAGTTTCATTCAGCAAATATTTATGGAATGCCTAGTGTGTGCTGGGTACTAGGCTCATAGCAGTGAACAAGTTCAAGTCCTTGTGGCTGAAGCTAAAGTTGTTTAAAAAAAAAAAAGGAAAATAATGCTGAACAAAGAGCAGAGAATATTTAATTTCATATAATTATTCTTCTGTTGTATAATATTTTTTAAATGGAATTAATTTCTCAAAAATATGAACAGATAAATAATACATGCATGTGTCCACTCCTCTTAATCTGAATGCTTAGTGAATATGCTTTTTCCAGGCACGAAGTTAATATTCCATCATGCTAAAATATTCCATTAGTTTCCAAAATCTGAAAGCATGAAACAAGTTAACCAAATACCTGCCAGACCTATCTGATTTTTTAAGCTAGAATGTAAACTTGACGTTCAAGAGATTATATCTTTGTGGTTTCACAGGTATATCAAAGCTTGACGTCTTAAATTAATTGTTTTATTAACAGAGATTAATTTACTCACCGAATTTTATTTTTTATTTTTATTTTTTATTAAATCATAGCTATGTACATTAATGCAACCACTGAGGTACAATGTGCTGGTTTCATATACCATTTGAAATATTGTCATCAAACTGGTTAACGTAGCCTTCACCACATTTTCTTAGTTATTGTGTTCACCAAATTTTATTAAGATCCTACTATGTGACAAACACTGACAAGATCGTTACCCTCATAGAATTTACATTCTAGCATCTAGAAGAACAAGCATAGCATAAAAGTATTTGATAATGCAAATTAAAACAAGTATTTGGATCTAGCCTCTAACCTTTAAGCCAATCAGTCACTGATCTGTCAACAAGTTTTTAGGAAAGGCAGTGGGGACAGGATGTGAGATACATTTAATGACCTTTGAACAGCATCTATAAAGTGATATAGACTAGACTCAAATGGAAAACATAACGATACAAGCCCAGTTTGGTGGCTCACATCTGTACTCCTAGCACCTTGGAATGCAGGAATGGGAGGATCCCTTGAGCCCTAGAGTTCAAGACCAGTCTGGGCCACATAGTGAGAGCCCATCTTGACAAAAAAAAAAAAAAAGGTGAGACCCTATCTTAGAAAAAATTAAAACATAATAATATATAGCAAACATAAATAATAAATATTGTTCCACAAAATTTTGTTTCACATCGGCATGAGAGCACTTCTAGGTGGCAAATGGCAAATGTCTTACTATGATTCCTAATTAAAATGGTCAAAAGACACTGGTTAGTGGGAAGTAAAGGTTAAATAAAAGAATTGAAATGGAAAACCAAACATCGTATGTTCTCACAAATAAGTGGGAGCTAATAAATAGGTACACACAGTCACAAAGCTACCACAAAAGGACATAAGAAACCAAGTAGGGGGTTGGGGGGAGAGTGGGTGTGGCATAGAACTTACCTACTGGGTACAAGGAGCAGTATTCTGGGGACAGGCACTAAAAATCCCTGACATAAAAATACCCTTATATACCCATAATTATACCCTTTTCGTTGCCATGCAAGCAAGCAAAAATAAAAGCAAGACGTGGCTGTTAGCTGGGGGGCAGGGTTACAGTCAGGGGGCTACAGCGTGGCTACTACGTGGCGTACATAGTAACGGTAGGCACAGAAACAGCTTTGGAAATACAGTAACCTGGGAACTTCTTCATACAGGTAATGTCTTCTCCATTGTTTGCCCATTGCTAGGGGGGTTGAGGTAAGTTTCTCATCATTGTGTTACCATTTCTAGGGAGTTAGGGGACTCAGAGAACTTCCCTGTTCTATTCTGAAACCTGCCTGTGAAATTAACCAGGGGGAGCATGCGGGGGACTAAAGCTAAAACAGGCTGAGAAAAAACTGGGTTCTTCAGGGGGGCTGCTGTTTATCACAGCAGGAAGTGACTTGAACTGAGTTTTAAGATCTGAGAATATTTCGATAGGCAAAGGTAGGTGACGGCGTGCAATAGCACACCCAAAGAGTCTCAGAACAGCAACGGTGTTTGATCTCCGAGAAAGACACGTGAAGGGTGTTAAAACCATTTCCCGACTCCCGGATGAGGAGTCTGCCCTAAACTCTTTCGGAAATTAAACGGGGAACTGCTGAAAACTTCTGAGCAGGGCGAGTGACAGAGTACGCACCAAGCACCCAAGTACTCCGAGTACGTTAAGTCTGTTGATTCTGAACTACTTTCACTTTAAAAGAAGGAACTAAGGTATTGAGAGGTTCCGTCTCTGCAGGATAAACGGCAGAATGGGGGACTTCTAGACAGGTCTGGGTTAGAAGACTTTAAAGACCCTTCATTTTCTAGGACTCTCCAACGACTCCAGCGGAGGCTGAGCAGGGAGGCTGGGCCAGACGCCCAGTAAGGAGAGAAGACACCGAAATCTCAGGAAGAAAGAAAGAATGTATTCTGCGGTGTCCCGGGCAGCACGAACGCTCGTTACTACTCTCTGGGCCACTGACTGGCCGAGTGACCTTCAGCAAATCTCGTCCCTCCTATGAGCCCCAGGTTCCTACTCGGAAGTCTGAGCCACTAGCTGGGCCCGGGCGACAAGTCTGTGGCCTCCCCTCCCGGCCCCGCCGCCCCCGGGACCCTCCCAACCGGGAACTCTGGGCGCGGCCGCCAGCGCACCCGCGAGAACGTCCCCCGCGGCACCCGTCCGCCGGGCCTGCCCCGAGGTCACATAGCCCGCGGGTCGTTAGGCCTCTTACCCGGGCGTGCACCGTCCCCATGAGTCCCTCTCCAGCCGCCGCCTCCTGCTCAGGCCGGACCAAGGCTGAAGGCCGGGCCGCAGAGGCCGCACTACGGGTTACGGCGACTCCCGCACGTCCCCGGAAGCAGCTCACTGGGGGCGGCCATGATGCCCCCTTTCTCCCCGCCCCCTGGCTTCAAGGTAGCTTCACTCATTGGGCCCTATGAGCCTGTGACCCGGATGTTCACACACTGCCCGGAGCTCCTGAGGCCCGGAGACGCCGCCAGCTCAGAGCGTCCCCTGCTGCGAGGGAGGACCGGTGTGCAAGTAGGTTGGCTGGGAAGCAGGTGCCTGGCGTTGGCGTGCGGGAGAGATCAGACACGCTCATGGGTGCTCTAGGGCATCTGTTAAGCCTCCTGGTACCCGCCCCAGTGGGTGCTGTGCTTGTTCCCACGCACCGGTGAAGCCCCGAGACTCAGCCGAGAAACCCCAAGCCCGGCCACCCGCGGCCTGCGACTGCCCAGTCTCTTAACGTCTCGAGCTGCACAAACTCAGTGGTGGCCCTGGCGGCTCTCCTGCTGGCGGGTGGACCCTTCGAGTCGCTGGAACCCCAGGGGCTCCGTTTCCTCATGGTCAAAATGAAGATGAGGATCATCTGTACTACACAGGGTCGATTAAAAGGGTGTGCGCGTGGCGTCTTCTGAAAATAGAAAAATTAGTCCGGCGTGGTGGCGCGCGCCTTTAGTCCCAGCTACTCGGGAGGCTGAGGCAGGAGCATCACTCCGGCTCAGGAGTTTGAGGTTGCCGTGAGCTAGGCTGACGCCTCTGCCCTCTAGCCTGGGTAACACAGCAAAACTCTGCGGGGTGGGGAGGGGGAGGCGTGGGCATAAGGGACAGAAAGTGAAAGCTCCTGGCACTGTGCACAGCGCACAGTAGCCCCTAGATAAATGGCTTATTAATTCAGCTGCAACCAACCATTGTCTGAGTGATGTTTGGATAGGAGCCAGTCACGCTGAGGAACAAGACAGCCATGGGCTTATACTTGGATGCAAAACAACTCCCCTACCTCAAAAAACAATTATGTAATACATAACAGGCACACCTTGTGATAAGTGCAGTGAAAGAAATAGACAAAAAATAGGAAAAGAGAAAGTTTCAGTATTATCGCAGGTCATGTTACTATTCCCTTCTGATAATATCAACATCATTATTTCACTTCCTTTTCTTCTCCCCCTCTTACTCCCTGGCAAAGAGACCCTGACACCCTTTTCCATTTAAATAGCAGCATTCTAGGCCTCCAGCATCCCTGGGCTAAATATTCAAAGTCCACATTCCCCTTCTTGCCTGCAAAAAGGCAGAACCGAGCAGCAGCCTGCACTTCCTTTCCTCACTGCACCCCTTGCAGGTTGACTGACCATCTGTGTTCCCAGCCACACCATCAGCCCCGTGAAAGCAGGGGTGCAACCTGTCTGGTTCACTCACTGAACCCAGAGCCTAGCACCAAGCATGGTGTCCCAGACCAGGGCAGTCAGAGGCGATGCTCAGCTCTGAGCAGAAGCTACCCAACCCCAAAGACAGAGCTGGGAGGTGAAAGGTTCCGGACTCAGTTTTTAAGGCTTTCTGTGGCCTTTGGCAGTGCTGTTCACCAATTTTTCCTGTGCATCTCTTTTGGGTAAGAGGTAGAATTGCATTTTCCTGCCCTCACTCATGTGACCTGCCTCTGTCAACACACTATATCCAGATGAAAACCTTTCAGAAGTGTTTCTTTCAACTTGCTGCAGTGATCAGCCATCCTCCTGGCAGTGGGGCAGCTGCAGGCTGGGTCTGGGAGTGGGGACAACTCCCAGCACAGCTCAGCCACCTCTACTGGGCAGCAGCCTAGATGAGAAATAAAGCTTTTGGATTTTGTTGTTAATGCAGCATAGCCTAGACTGCCCTAGAAATTTCTGCCAGGAACCTGGCATTCCAGAAAACTTGGTGTATAAACTGCTTATCTGAGGTAGAAATGAGGTTTAGTGACTATACTGGTTTCCTGAGTGGCGAGTCCCAAAGCATAAATGCACCATAAGTCAGAGGGAGGGTTTCATTTGACCAGGCAAGGAACTTAAGGATGTTTCCGTACACTTCCCTGGAGGCAGGGGCCTGTGGGGGCCTGGCAGGGAGGGCAGGGTAGGGTGGCATTTGAGGCACAGGTGGGAGGGAGGCCTTGGCCAGTTCCACTTCCTTACTGCCTTATCTTAGTACACACTTAGAAAAAAATTATAAAACAAGTGCTCATTTTAAAAAGGTTGAATAATTTTTAAAAGCAGGAAGAAAATAAGCCCATGGTATCCTACCAGTCATTTAACATACTTCTTTCCTAATAATGGTCACAAAACCGATATATATGTGTCTGTATGGAAATACATTGGTTAGAAAAACACTATTAAGATTTAGTTAGACCTGCTAATGACCAAAGACGAGGTTCAGACAACAGAGACAGAGAAAGCCTACTGGGAAACCAGGAAAGAATGAGGGTGTGTTGCTAAGAGTCCAGGTGGGTGTCAGGCGTGGCCTCTCCCACCTCATTTCAGCTCTGTTGGGGAAAGTGCCTTGCTCTGACACCCAGAGGGGGTGGGAGGTAGGAGAGCCTGCCACTCACCAGCACTCAGCTCACTTAGGGGCAAACACTACCGAACCGGAGGCCTTGGGAGCTTGCTCAGCCCCAGGAGAAGGTAAGGAGCCCGGTTCAAACTAGGAACCCTACCCTGAAAGGGGCTTCTGTGTGCTAGGTGACCATTGCTTATGTTCACAAGGATCCTCTGCCCTCAAGGAGTTCACAGTCTCATCAAGATAACAGGCTCATGTAGACTTTGCCCCCAGATCCAGATTTTCCTTTAAAGGGCCCAACTTCTCAATAGAGTGCTTTGTCTGAACTTGACAGTTCTTTCACTCTGGGGCACTTACACAATCTAGGTGAGAGTTGTAACTTTCTTTGCCAACATTTAGAGTTTGAGCATATTATTGTTTCTTTTTTATTGTGTATTATACTCAAATGCATAAATAGGAAGAAATGCACACTTTTCAGTCTTCAGTCATATTACACTGAACTTGCTAACAAATCTCCACTGGAGAAAGGGGGCTTCTCTCAAAGTCTCGTCTCTCTCAAAGGAAGGACACAGAGAGGCTGAGGGGATGAGAGAATGCAAAGGAAAAAAAGAAGCATTAAAAATAAGCCAAGTTCAAGTTGGGGGTGCCCGGAGAAAGGAGGTGAATCTCTTGTGTTTGGCTCCCGCTCAGGGAGCTGGGGCACTGCTCTGAACTCTGCACCCTAGAATTTTTTAAGGATTATTCTCTTAACATCGCACTGATTCACATAATACACAATTCGACAGATAATAAAATTCCCTAATATTTTATTTAATACAAAATTCATTAAAATTTATTTGAGTTAGGTGAAAAAGGTGTTCTAAGATGTAAATAAGTTGTCATCTTTTAATGTCACCTGACAGATGATGTTCTTCTGCAGCCCTCCCGTGGCAGAAGAGAGGTCACGCTTCTTTCTTGTTTCCACACCCCGAGACTACACAAAGGCCAGCCAGCCCCCAAACTCCAGCCCCTGCCATTCCAGGAAGCCTGCACTAGATTAGTCCGACCATGAACAGGGCTGTGGAACAGAGTCAGGGATGAGTCCTGTGTGCTGGGCTTTCTGTGCCAGTTCCCATCCATCTGAGCTAACTGACACTCAAATATTGCATTTCCTTAGCGATGGACTCGCACATATATCACAGGTCACGTCCTTGCTTTGCATAAAACCAAACCCATTGCATTTGGTTTCAATGAACTGTAAATTCAGCACAGAGGCAGGGCTCCTACGTGTCACAGGCATGAGGTCATCACACAGCAGTGCACAAGTAGCTGCCTGGAGATCAGAGAGGGTTAGCACCTCTGAACAAATTACCCAGACTTGCCTCTTCGCATGGCTCGGAAACTCTTCTCCAGTGAAAAGCAGGCAAGACGGGGTGGCCTGATACTTTCTTGCCCAAGAAGGTCAGGTCAAACTTGAGGTTGGACTATGGGGTGACCTCAGCTTTGGCCTCTCTGGGACAGTCCGTGGGACAGTGTCCAGGTCCAGGGGGAAGCTGGAATCCAGAAGTGCCAGTCGTGTCTGGTTTGCATGGGAACACCTACTGGCCACTTGGTAGTATTTGGGATCTGAAGTGAATAGAGAGAGATAGCTTAGTGGTGAGCTGCCACTGCTGCTGAGCTGAGGTGCACATTCTCAGCGAGGGTAGACCACACGGCCAGCTGCTCGGCACACCCCCATGCAGGTGCTGGACACTGCAGGTGGTCCAGCCCAGGGCCGCAGCTTCCCCCTTCTAAGCTGAGTAATGTCACCAGCCTGGCCTTCCCAGCCCTGTCTTCCCAGCCACCCGGACACCTCCCATTGGATATGCACAAGCGTTGCCCATCAGAGTCCTTGATGAGCCTAGTGGCTTCCTCCATACATAACTACCTGCCTGCCAGGGCACCCTCCATCTCCTCCTACCGCTGTCCACCCATCCCCAGGGCTGCCCCACCCTGCTCTGGCTTATAACCAACACCTCAGCAGTAGCCCTATCCCTGTTGAGCCTGCTGCCAACTGGGCCCCAGGACCCACCTGCCACATAGCCACTACTGTCGTCTTCCCCAAGCAAACCAGATGATAGCCTTCCCTGCTTTCAAGTCCCTCTGTGTCTGCCAATAAAATGCCAATAGCAACAGATGCCCTGTGTCCTGATGGCCATCATGAGCCAAGTTCTGTGTGATGAGCTCTTTCAGAAGCTCACAAAAACGCCATGATGAGGACTCTTCCCACTGAACAGGTGGGAAAACTGAGGCCCACAATTTTCAGGTTAGGCCCAACCCTCATAATTGTAGCAAGGCCCTTCTTGGTCTGAATCAGAGTTTTCAGAATTCAGAAAGTAGCATCATCCAGGTCATTGATGATGACACAAACTGCCAGTTCTGTCCCCAGGGACTGTGGTTTAGTAAATCTAAGGTCAGAAGCCAGGGAATCTGCATTAATGGACACCCCATCCACCCTGCACACTTGGAGAAGTCCCAGCTGGACCTGCCTTCCCCTGTGTAAGAGGGCACCAGGGCTCCTTCCTCAGACCCCCCAGTGCTATCTGATACTCCCTGAACTTCACACAGAACCCTCCATGTGAGGCACCCTTCCCTGCTGTCCATGGCCTCTCCTTTCCTCTGCCAGCAACACTGAGCTCAAACGGACACACCCCACAGGAAGGCAGGGACCCCAGGGACACTCGGCCACCTCCCACAAGACAATAGCCCCCTGCACCCAGGGGCAAGTTCCTCAGCACCTGCCCAGCAATTAGCCAAACTCCTCTAGAATGTTGTGTGAGGCTTGATCAGATGCGAGAGGCAGCCATCTGGCCCCCACACACAGTCAGATTATTTACCTGGACGTGGGGAGCATACACATCACCAGTCGAGCACAGAGCTTCGAGGTCGCCCACTGTAGCCACTGCACATCCTCGGAGATATTGGGAAGCCGTGTCACCAGACTGCGGGAGTGAAACCAAGTCCATCAACACTCACACGCGTGCACACACACAGGCTCACTGTGTCAGCAAGAAGACAAGCTGGAATAAAAGGCACAACACACACTGCAGCACAGCAGCTCCCTCTGTCTACACAAGCTGCTAGCGTCACCTCTCACCCAGTCAGACAAGCTCCGAGAAGATGGGTTGGGAGGTTACAACAAAGATGAGCCCGCCTAAAATCTCTAAAGTAAAGTGAGGCCACTTTGGGTTCAAGAAAGGTCAAGGGACTTACATGGAAATAAAAGGGAAAGACCGTGGTTTTCCAAGGCTCTACCGGCAGAGAAGCCATGGCCAGCGCCAGCTGCTGCCAAGTACCTTGTGGCCCAGATCTGACCCTGCATCGAGTCCTGCTGTGCTCGGTCACCTGCGAGCCCAGCAGGGGCACCATGCAGAGCCTGAGCACGGCCCCCATAGACTCCCAATCTCCCAGGCACACAAACAACCCCACCTTGCAGGCTTTGATAAATGTCTGAACACAGACCTCCAGCAGGGCCGTGTAGGTGCAGAGAGGAGGCTGGTTCTGGAGGGTGGAGGAGGAATCGAAGAAGGCTCCCCAGGGAGAGGACAGATTTTGAAGGTGGGTTTGGGCTTTAAAAGATGGACTGAAGGACATGCTGGATTAATTTGCTAGAAAGAAGAAAAACCTCGAAGTGAATCTGAAGAAGTAGGAAGTAAAGCAAATGGCCAGGATTCCAGCACACAACATGTTTGCCTAACGTTCCACACCTCCCCTGTCCCCCCATATCATGGACAAAATCCTCAAGGGCAAATGCATTAGCTACAGGAAGTGACAAATCTGTAAGAGCAAAGAGAAAGGAGGTGGGTCAGGCAGGAACTCACCAAGGAGCAAGAGACTTCAGCAGATTACGAGACCAAGACAGAGCCAGACCCTCTGCCCTCCACCCCTGCAAAGCATGGGGAGCTACAGCAAAACCTGAGAGTTCAACCAGCCCTCTGGGAAAGAAAGGGTTTCTGGCAAAGAGGTGGCAGCCCCAACAGACCTCCCTCCTTCTGGCACTAGGAGGCCCCCCTCAGAGTGCTGGTCACTGCCAGGGAGCTCTGCCAAGTGACACGCCTGTCTCCTTCTGAGCTCCCTTGCAGGGAGAAGACCTGGCTGGAAAGCAGTCTGCGTCTCACCACAGCACAGAGACGGGCCCTGCAGCCCTTTGGTCTACACAGCAACCGAGGACCACTGAGCACATGATGAGAACACGTGATATGAAAGGGAAAGGTGAATAAACAGCAAAACTGTCCCCCAATTCAGAGGACAGCAAATATTCCAAGAGAATGTTACATGCATAAAAGAAGAACAGAATGCTAAGAAAAGAGAACAAGCAGAGGACAGAGAGGGTTTTTCAGAGACTAAATTATGTTTGCTGAAATGAAAAAGGACAGAACAGGACTGGAAAATGAAAATTCTGTCACAGCAGAGGCAAGAAGACAGAGAGAGATGAAAAATACCAGAAAAAGAGAAAGTCATACAGAAAGAAAGGACTCTCACCCAGGAGGACAAATGCCTTACTAATTAAGAGCTGCAGAAAGAGGAAAAAAAGAAAATGGAAGAGGAAGAATTACAGAAACAACAGTAGTCAGTAATTTCCCAGAGCTGGAGAAAAAACAGAGGGCTTTGACTAAAAGTCCCCAGTGTCCAGCTGAATGAAAAAAACAAACAGCTCAATTGCCTCATGAAATTTCAGACTCCGAGGGATAAAAGGACAGTCCTAAAAGCATTCACCTACCAAGAAATGAAAATGTGATGGATGCCTGAGTCCTCATTAACAATTCTGGATGGAACAACGTCTCAAGGTTTTGAGAGGAAATGATTTTCAACCTGCAATTCTATATACAGCCAACCTATCAATCTGAGGTGACAGAATATAAGCACGTTTCTCAACACACATATTGTCAAGTGTTTACTTTTTTGGAAAATTACCAGATCTCCCACTCCAGAAAAACAAGAGAAAAGCCAAGAAAAAGGAAGATATGGGATCTATGAAACAGGGGATCCACGGACAGGAGATGGCAGGACAGAGCTGTGTGGTGGACGTCCAGGACGACAGGGGACTCCAGGAGAGGTCGGGACAAATGGCAGGGCCAGGACTCCATAGGATCTTACTAACCAACTGACCAATTGCTAACAGGTTGGCAGACTCTCTTTCTGGAGCCTTTCCCCAGAATCCAAATTCTTAACTCCTCAAAGAGTAGGGAATCTCAGATTATATTAATTACTTAAGTGTTAAATTGCCAAGTCCAGGGCCAAGTCGACTGGTCAGCACCTAGACTCCCTATAGGTCCCTGTTACCCCCATTCCTGGTGTCTCTTAGCTCAATTTTTTTTTCAGTCAGACCAGGGTAATTTTTATTTTTATTTGGGGGTGAGTACTCTGGCGTCACAGCTCACAGTAACCTTAAACTCTTGGACTTAAGTGATTCTCTTGGCTCAGCTTCCTGAGTACATAGGACTATAGGCGCCCGCCACAATGCCCAGCTAGTTTTCTATTTTTAGTAGAGACGGGGTCTCACTCTTGCTCAGGCTGGTCTCAAACTGCTGAGCTCAAGCAATCCCCCTGCTTTGGCCTTACAGAATCCTAGGATTACAGGTGTGAGCCACTGTGCCTGGCCCCAGGGTAATTTTTTTTTTTTTTAATCGAGTGCCTTCCACTTCCTGGCAACCCACTGAGGTAGGTTTTCTTACCCAGGTATTACAGATGAGTACACTGAAGCTCAGAGAAGTTGAATAACTTGCCTGAGGTCACACAGCTTAGAAACTGCAGAGCCCTGGGCGGCCTATCTCAGAAGCCCATACTCTTCTTACCTGTCATTTTAAGTTTTGCTGTTTTCATTATTATCTGAATATAAATCAACACCATCTCTAACTGGATGCTTGCTACAGATAAACCACAGGACCTCCTGGGACCACCAGACCACCCCCAGTTAGGTGACTTCTCTAACCATCCCCACATTCTACATGGGAAGCCACAGCACAGAGAGGTCAATTCAGTTGTACAGGGCCACATAGTTGTGGTGAGCGGTGCAGCCAGTATTTGAACTAGGGCAGTCTGACTGGCTGGGCCAAGCTGCTGACCCTCTGCCCTTGTTTCTAGGAGAACCTGATCAATAAGTTCTAGGAGCAGGTCACTTTGATCTCCTAATTGTTAACTCCAAATCGTATTAACAAACTACGGCTAAAAGGAAAGGTGGAATTCCCTATACTGCTATGTCATGTGATTTTTACAGGGAAACAGGCCTGAGGGGCAGCAAGGACCTTGCTCCTAGGCCTGGCCCGCTCACTAACCAGTTCTATGACTGCAGAGCTTGACCCCAAACTCTCTGGGCCTGAGTTCCCTCAGGCAATCGCAAGAGGCTGGACCAGATGCTATATGAGGCCACCGCCAGCTTTAGAGGTCCCCCAGGGGGTTTACAGGTGCATGTGGCTGTGAGGACAGTAGGGCAACTCTCAGGGACTGTGAGCTGTGTCCTGCTGGGAAGGGAACCAAGCTCTAGGCCAAAGGACTCACATCTGTGATCTCAGTTTCCACGTCAACCCTATGTGGAAGACACAAAGAAAAGTCAAATGCTCACCTCCGGATGATGGCGATCGCAGACTCCACAGGCAGGGTCCAGGGCAGCATCATATAGGACATTATCTTAACTGGTAAGAAGTTACAGATCTTGCTCATGTACCCACCTCTGTGTTTGACTGCTTCGCTCAGTGCTGAAAAAGACATTTTGGAGCTGTTATCTCCCTCGGTGTGAAAACCAAACCACCTTACTCTGGGGGTGCTTAGAATTTTTGTGAAATACACTAATGCCACAATGGAAGGGTCAGCAGCGTTCACCAGTAAGACACAAGCTGGGGTTAGGGCCTTCCCTTCACAGTGAGGGCAACGTGAAGACCACACAGGGAACACGGCCCAGAACACCCCTGAGACAGCTTCCAGAGCACGGGTTCCCACTTCAGGGCTCTCTCAAACTGACACAGGTTTGGAACAAGGCTTCCATTCTAAAAAGCCTGCTATTTTTGTTTCCTTGAAAAGACAGAGCCATTTTCAATTTACTGGCTGAAATTAAATAGACGGTGGTGGATAAGTCATGAGGCAAAGCACCATTTTGTAAAAAAGAAATCGGAATATAGCCCTCAGCAATGACCGGCATGGAAACGGCCACACCCACTGTGACAGAACCTTGTCCTCTTGCGATCTGCTTAAACACCACCAACTTTACACGCTGACCCCCAGCTGGATTCCAGCATCTCCCTCCTGGAGCCCCAGCCTAAAGTTGCTATATGTAGGGAAAATTGGAATTGGATCTAAATGTACCCTTATTTACAAAATATTCATTACAAAATTTTACACAGGGTGGCCAACATGTAGAGAATATTTTGTAAATAAAGGTACAGTTAGCTACAATTTCCCACTTCCCCTATGTATGGTGACTTTATGGGCAACTTTTGGGACACCCTATAGACTTCCCTTAATGACCTCATGATCTCAAATCATACTAAGCCAGGCACCTGCTATCCCTCATGTCTTAGGGTGTTCACACCTCAAGGACAAGGAAATGTGTCTGACTCATCTTTGAATTTCTCCCCCTGCCTGACTCAGAAGCTGGCTTGTCGATTCATCTGCCTGACTTAGCCTGTGCAGGCTGCTATAACAAAATGCCATCAGCTGGGTGGCTTATAAACAACAGATGTTTACTTTTCACAGCTCTGGGAAGTTGATCCAGGCACCGGCAGATGTCCTGGTGTCTGGCAAGGGGCGGCTTCTTCACTGGCAGCACCTCTGTGTGCTCATAGAAGGGCATTGACCCCGTAGGCCCTGCTCTTGTGACCTATCACCTCCCAGAGCCCCCCACCCCAAGACTGCCACTTTGGAGATTAGGATTTCAACAAATGAATTTGGAGGTGAGGGGGCACATACATTCAGATCAAACCACTGTGCATTTAATATTTAATGACATTAAAAAAATAGAGCACGATTCAATGGAGGTTCAAAATGTGGGTTTAGAGGAGTGGCCATTTACAAGAGGCCTCAAGAAAGGAGGCTTTGCGGTGGGTGGAGAGTGGACAGTGGAGTTCTGAGTAACGGGCTAGGTCCCAGTAGCTGGAGCCCTGGTCCACCCAACCCATCACGGGCATAGCTCAGGAGCCATGTCAGGGAGACAGAGTCAAAAGATGAGCAGAGGGCCTGGCTGTACAGACAGAAGCCTGCAGGGAACCTCAGTGCATTTCAGGTAGCATCTTTCCCCCTCCAGTTAGTGACCCCATGACAAGGAAGACGCAGCAAGGCCTGTGCTGGGAGATGGTGACCCCAAACTAGGCCTATGTGGGTGGGAGGTCATGTTCCCCATTCACGTGTCACTCTGCCCATCACCTCCCACATGCAGCATCACCTCCCTCCATAGCTTGTGGAAAGAGGCCCTTCCTCCCACTTTTATGGAGAACATGCAGTGCCCACGTCCACCCCCCAGGGAGCTGGTACCTAGAGTGAGCTTGGGCGAGAGGGTCTCCAGGATGCGGTCGTCCCAGGGCAGGATGCTAAGGCGCAGGTGGGCCAGCAGCTCGCCTTCCTCAAGCCTCATCTCTGAGGCCACTGGCCCCAGGGGACACTCCAGGCTCAGGTTTTCCAGGTGGGGCCCAGAGACCTCCGACTCCATCTCTTGTGAGAATAACCCCAGGCACAGCTGGGGCCTGTCACAGATGCCTATGACAGCCACAGAAGGCAAACCCACTGGGCAGATGTGGGACATGAAGAGAATCATTCCCCACCTGCCTGGCCACTCCACCCCCACCCCCGATTACAGGGTGAGTGAGCGACCCTGAGGCCAACTGCTGGGCTGTCAGCAGCTAAACCCAAGGGGAGGGGGTGGGGGTCTATCTCAGGGGCTTTGAAGCCAGGCAGATGTTGAGTTCGGCTCCTGCTAGCTGTGTGGGCTCCATTTCCACTTCTGGGCTCGTAGGATAGAAAGACGAGGATTGTGATCAATACAGTAACTGAACCACTGGCTAAGCCTTCAGACCCTAAGCGAGGCCCTCTGCTGCCAGACCTTCACAGCAGCCATCAGACTGGGACCATGATCACCACCTCCGTTTCTCAGCTGAGCACGCCACACCTATCATGCGGCAGAGCTGGGGCCCGAGGTGAGGCCCGATGTCACCGATGGCTCTCTTCAGGCTGCCCTGAGCAGGTGAGAGACTGTTGGGCACCTGTACACACCAGGCTCCTGCTGTCACAGAATTCACACACTGGACCAGGGCAGGGGGACAAGTGGCTTCAGATGCCCAGGGCTGCACCTGAACTAACTCTCACTTCCGACCTCAGGCTAGAAGGACGGGGGACCGCTCCTTGATGCCTGAGCTTTGCTCTCCAAAGTAACTCAGATTTGTGCTTCCCCTGGATCTCTCCAGGCCTGTCAGACCCAGTCCTCACACTCTGAGAGGTCACTTTCCCTTAGGGATGTTTCAAGGAATCTGTTCCCAGAGAGACAACGCCTCTGGACAGGGGACATGGGAACTTGCCTGCCAAACTGGTGAGCAGAACCCCCGTCTGCCTTTACCCCAACGGCTGAAGCCAAAAGCTAGGACTTAATTAAGCCTTGGGTCATCTTTCTCTTCCCTCAACTCCTCGTTGGTTGTTCCCAACTCCTTTTCCCTTGGGCCCCTTCAAATTGACTTCCTTCTGACCACCCTCAGTGCCCTGACTCCGGTTGAGTCTCCCGCTGTCTCATTAGCCTTCTGCCCGAGGCTTCCAAAGCTCCCCACTGACCCCCCTGACTCCTGCTTCCATAGTCATCAATGGCTCCCTACTGCTGCGGAGCATAAGCCCCCCCAACCAGGTTCACATGCCCAGCCTGCCCCCGTACTTTCATTTGCTGCCATCCTGCCCCTCTTCTCCATCCATCTCCTGGTGCCACACCCTGACCCCGCTGCCCTATCTACGTCCTGCAGGCCTCACATTCCCGGCCCCCATGCCTAGAGCCCTCCGACTCAGCCCCAAGGCCTCAGTGCAGACTCACATCCTTCTGGAAACCTCACTCTCCATCTGCCTCATCTCCCACTACTCTCCAACCGCCCTCTTCTCCCACGACTCTCCTCTCCATCTGCCCTCTTCTCCCACGACTCGTCCCCCACAACTCTCCATCCACCCTCTTCTCCCACGACTCTCCATCGGCCCTCTTCTCCCACGAGACCAGCCAGGGCCACTTCTCTTTGTTCACTACAGATCCCTGGCACATGGCCAATTGCTTACACCATGACCACTGTTGGAGAATGAACATGTATGTCATACAGACACAGTCTCCTTGGTCTTGGGCAAAGACTAATTCAGAAGATCAGTGCATTAACCAAATTTTAGTATTAAAGAAAAATATCTCCAAACACACCTAATATTCTGCTCTAGTGTCCCCCCCCTTTTTAATAACCATACAGGAAACTTAAACACTCTAATATTTCTAGACCCCAACACCCCCAGCCAGATAAGCCAGGATGATGTGAAATCAGGATCTTGCCCTGGGAGGGAAAACAAACGACTCTGGTGGGTGCAATCCACGCCTGGATTCTGGCTACTTCTCTTGGAGCCCAGGCCAGAAGCCCTAACTTCAGCCCTTGTTAAACTGAAGGTTTAACAGGATCACAAGGTGAAAAGGAGAACAAGTTGCCTTCATACACGGTGATGTGGGGGAGGGAGAGAGCCCTGGATTCCTATATCCCAGTTTGAATCCCAGCTCTGCCCCTGAGGGGAGAGGGGCTCTCCTCTCTAAGCCTCCATTAATCGGCAAAGACTTCCTGTCTCAGTGCATTGAACACTGAGGACAGAACTAAGACAAAGCCCCCTTTACGCAGACCGCTAACACAACACTTGGTGAAAGGGCACCTGGGTCCTCCCGGCAGCCCATACGTACCCTTCTCTTCCAAGAACCTGACAGCATCCAAATATCCTCGAAGACATACCTCTCCGAGCACCTGTGAGCAAACACGTATGGAGCTGCGGGTGAGTCACTAAATGCCACTTCTTTAAACATCATCTGAAGGCTGCAGAGAAGAATCCTGCCGGCCCCAGGCTGCTGGGTGCGCTGAGCTCGGACATGGCCATCTCCACCTCAAGGCTGAACAAAGGGCTTCGTACTCCCAGTCTCTTGTGGGACTTGGCTGAATGTCACCACTCCATGGAGACTGTGCTTGGCACCCCAGCACAAAAGGTGCTTGTTTCTCTGAGTTCCTTTAGTTCTGCGATGAAACCCCACCCTAACTAATTCCAGGGCCTGTCCCAACAGGCTAGGACAATAATGCTGCCTCCTCTACTCACCTGCGTACACACCACACAGGAACACCAGCCCTGTTACACAGCCTCCGCTCTCCCTGGGAGTTTGGACTACTGGTGTACGTCGTATTGTATAGCCTATGTGCTCCCCAGGAGCACTTAACTGTTGGTGCACACAAATTTTCTTACTATGTTAGAGGGGTAAGAAAAACTAAAACAACAGCTACTGAAAAAGGTTAAAGCTAAACCATTGAACATGGCTCTTGTCCATGGCTGCAACTAAGAATCACCTCAGAAACTAAAAAAACTAAAAAATCCCAATGCTCAGGCTATACCCCCTGACATAGTCCCGGGAAGTGGGATCTGAACCTCAGAGCTGGGCGTGTGTTCCCAGGTGATCCCGGTTACCACCTGGCTGCTGGGGCAAGCACCTTTTGAGCTGGTCACCAAGAGCATCATGACCATTCTGTCTGATGGCTCAGAGAACAACTACTGTCTTCCAGCAAACAGAGAGGAAAGGAAGAGCTGCACCCCCTGATCAACCTCCCTGCTCACCTTGCAATCTGGGGGGTATAATGCTGCGCTGAGAAGGTAGATGTTTCCTAGACAGAGGCGCAGAGTGTTGTTGGAGAAGTTCACGTGAAGAAAGTTCGTGGACTTGACTTTAGGGCAGATGTCATACTCCCCATAGAAGGGGGACACAGTGATGGTCGTTTTGGCATCCATGGAGGGTATGTTGTCACTCATTCCTCCATCCATGTATCGCTTTTAAGGAAGGAAAAAGGGACCGATAATGTCCAAAGTTCTGGGCTTGATGAGTTTACAGACTATGGGCAGGGGCTTCCCAGAGCCACAAATAGGCCGCTATGGTGGGAGGAGAGTGGCTTTGGAATCAGTCTTGCAACAAATCCTTACTGAGCATTTCTGTGCCAGGCCAGGGTCTACACTGGCACTCAGGGTTGCTGTATATGGTCATGCATAAGGGGCTGTGGAGACAAATGAAACAGGGAACCTGGGACCTAGATAGCTCTCAGGCAATCACTGTCTTGTGTTTTTTCCCCTATGCACATTCAATAAGTATGCCTGCCTCTTTCTGCAGTGGAAAAAAAAAAGAAAGAACATATCCTTTTATCCCACAATGAAGTGGCAATTTGAGAAATTCTTCTGAGGATGAGTTTTCCTTCCTTTTAATCCTTGAGTGAAGAAGACTCAGTAAGATATTGCGTATGTAGTACCCGGCTTCTGACAGATGTCTCCTGAGCGTGACCTCCCTCTGCCACTGGGCTCTGCCTATGCCACCTACAGGATCATATGAAATACTCTGTCAGTGTTCTCATGAGTTAAAAATGACCCCTACCAGGCTAGTATTTTGAGCCAAAACTTTCTCTTGAGCATTACCCAATGGCCAAACAAAACAAAGCAAAAAATCTGTGTTAGGCCATTCTTAAAGATTTGTCTGTTTAGAAAATGTTATGACTGTTAAGTTTTCCCCTACGAATAAAGCTCTACCCTACCTGGCAAGCTCTACCCTACCAAGCAATGGATTCTTAAGTGTCTTACACTTTAACTAGGCCATGGTGAGTTATCTTCGGAGCTCAGATTAACTGCAGATTAAGTGAACTAGCTAGTCTTATTTACAGATAGCAAGATAATTAATTACACATGAAGTAAGTTTCGCTGCCCAGGCAGACTGGTAATAGAGCCAGCTGTGGAGTCTCTGTCTGAAAGGCTGAGAGGCACAAGGCTCCACATTCGAACACAGCCCGAGATGCCTGTGACCAGCTCCTTGCAGGCGGAAATGCCTCGAATGAAAGCTTGGAGGCCCAGAGCCAGCAGGCACCAGAAACCAGACTTACCACACCTCTGAAGGAAGGAGGGATCAAGCCAGAAAAGAAAGGGATGAAGCAGGAACATGACAAGGCCTGTGAACAAGAAAGCGCCGTGAAACTATAGCCTGAAACACTCTGCCTTTTCACCTCCTGGTCCATTATATAATGGTAAGTCCTCTCCAAATGAGCAAGGCAAACAATCTGAAATGCTCCTTGCATGGACCAGGGGCTCTAATATATAGGTTGAATGAATAAAGAATGGACATTCACACGTGCCCTGTAGCCCTGTGGTCTTATCTGCAGCACAAGCTCCTTCACACTGTCTGTAGCCTCCAACTTCCTGTCCTTGCTCTCCATGAGAGCCACACTGGGTCACTGTAGACAGGACCAAGGTTTGCTGATTCAGTGCCTGGAGGGGCTATATTGGTGCTTCTCAAATGCTCATATTCATTAGAATCACCAGAGAGCTGTGCAACCCCAAATTCGGCACCCTATGCCCTGGGATTTAGACACAGCAGGTCAGAGGTGGGGTCTGCATTTCTAATAAACAGTAGATGCTGACGTTGCTGATCCCTGGACCACACTTTGAGAAACAGGACACCACACTGATTCATTGAGAGAACAGATTCACGTGGGAACAGGTGCTGGCTATTTAGAAAAAGATTCTGGAACCAAGGTTAAACAGAGGATGAAAACTGGCTGCTAGACTGCTGGTTGGATGCACCAGGCTGCTGCCTTGTACAGCAGGTAAAATGTAGTCATTTATCCAAGGAACCCTAATGAAAAGCCTTGGCCAAACTAAATGGTGCTTTGATACTGCAAATGATTGGCTCTGCACTAGACTTTAAGCACAGACTCAAATAAGAGATGTTCTCGCCCTGTGAGGCTTCCTCATTACTGAACATGTATGAGTGAGCCCAGAAGGACACACACAGCTGAGTTCCCTGCATGTGTGGTCATGAGCCAAGTGCTGAAGGAGGGGAGAGATTATTTGAAACTGGACATTCTGCCATGGGACATTCAGCATTTATAGATGCTGTGGACCAAATCACTGGATGCAGAGTTTATGTCATTTTCATGCAGGGGCCTCCAACGGCCTTCTGTGTTGCTTCCAAAGCAAAATGGCCATTCTTATTTAACAATTGGCCAATTCTTATTTAACAGTTAAGAATTTAACATTCTTATTTAACACCCAGATTAAAAAAACTGCTTACATCCACGACTTCGTCTTTGGATTGAAAATTAGACACCAACACATTTTCCCCATCAGACACTCTGGTGAGTGAGATGCACATTTTGCCAGAGATGAGTTTGTGGGCATTGTCTGGGAGGTGGTCGGAGAGAGCCTTTCGGAGATAGTTGCTGAGGTTGAAGGATGGATGGAAGAGGCCGATGTTCTTTCTTCTGATCTTCTGGACCATGTTCATGAGGACCTGCAGAGTAGTGTCTAGGGACAGGAGACAAATGCATGAACGAATGTACCATACTGGAGATGGGAATACTTTGGGGCAAGACCAGAAACCAGACAGCAAGGAAGCTGCCGATTTCTTCCTAGACCTGCACTATCTGATATAGGAGCTACAGGTGGCCACAAAGCCCTGGAACTGTGATTAGTCTGAATTGAGCCATGTAAATATATATTGGATTTCAAAGACTTAGTATGAAATACCTCATTAATAACATTTTATATTGGGCCAGGTGCAGTGGCTCATGAATTTTAAGACTCCGCCTCTACTAAAAATAGAAAATACTAGTCAGGCTTAGTGGTGAGCACCTATAGTCCCAGCTACTCAGGAGGATGAGACAGAAGGAGCGCTTGAATCCTGGAGTTTCAGGTTTCTATGAGCTTATGTGACTCCACGGCACTCTACCCAGGGCAACAGAGACTCTGTTGCCCAAAAAAAAGTTTTATATTGATTAAAAGTCAAAAGGATATTTTGGATATATTACACTCAATGAGATTAATTTCACGTGTGTCTTTTCCTTTTTTTTTTGTGAGACAGTCTCCCTCTGTCACCCAGGCTAGAGTGTCATGGCATCACCATAGCTCACAGCAACCTCAAACTCTTGGGCTCAAGCCATCCTCTCACTTCAGCCTCCCTCCATCCCTCAGCTGGGACTACAGGTGTCACCACAATGCATGGCTAGTTTTTAGATTTTTAGTAGAGACGGGGTCTCACTCTTGCTCAGGCTGGTCTTGAACTCCTGAGCTCAAGTGATCCACCTGTCTCGGCCTCCCAGAGTGCTGAGATTACAGGCATGAGCCACCACGCCCAGCCAGACTGTGCTATTTTAATGTAGAAGAAGATTCACCCACCTTTTAGAAATAGAAATTAATAAAATACCATCTGTAAGGTGCTCAAACCAGAAGGGGCTTCTAGTAAATAAGTACCATTCTCAACCTTAAGCTTTTACTGCCAGAATTACCTGTGTAGTGGATACAGGGCACATTCATGCTCCATCTGACCTCACCCACTGGCCCAGCCCCTCTGGCTGATCCATGCTGTCCTGGCATGCAGGACCATCCCTGTAACACTGACACCTGGCCAGCCACACATCCTGGGATGCACAAGGACAAACATGCACCAGCCTGTCCTGATCCAACTCTGACCTCGATGTGCAGCTCTCCCTTCTTGGTGGCCCCACTGAGCCTGGCCGAAGGGGTTTAATTGCACATGGCTGGCAGGTTCCAACTGTCTCTCCTGCCAAGTCAGTCCCTGCTCAGATGTGCTGAGGAGCTGTGCTCAGGCCACAGCTTTTGGGAAATGCTCATCAGTCTCCAAGAGCAGGAACCTGGGGCTCCAGAACATGGGAGTGGGACCTGCCTAAACCTCCAGATCCACTTTCCAGGGACTTGGTGGGCACAGCCCTTGTCCACTGCCCAGTTAGGAACCCCTCTATACTGGAGTTAGCCTGCTTCAGGCTCCAGGGATCAGTGCATTTGAATCTTGTCCTAATTAAACATTTGTACATGTGGGTGCCCACAGGCCATCTTGGGATCCGAGAGCTGGCTTTTATCATTGCTAAAGCCCAGTGTGTGCAGATGGTCTGAAGCCCTAGTGTGGCCAGGCCAGTCTAATCTTCCCAGAAGCCACACTTCCTGCCCTTTGCTCATCTCCCCCTCACCGGGGAAGGCAGAAAGCCAGGGCCTCCTGGGCCCTAATTCCCACCTCCAGGTCAGCCCAGGGTCTGCTCACTGATCCTGTCCAATGGCAGGGCTTTGCCTTCCAGCGGGGTTTCCTTGCCGCATCAACGGCGCCCCCTGCTGGCTCTAGCAGGCAGAGCAAGGAGCTAATTGTTCCGAAGCCCAGACAGATAAACAGGGGCTGACCCCAGGTATTATCTCTCTGTCTGGGGACCTCTGGGTGTCACTGCCACTTGCTCCAGTCCACACCCTAGTAGTTGAGGCTAGTGAGACACAAACTTCAATTTCTGCCCCCAACTCCCAACCCCCGGCACCCACATGGACAAATGCTTAATGAGGACAAGAAGAAAACATACGAGATGTCGCCTCCAATGGCACACAGCTAGGAGAGGACAGGATGGGGGATGTCCTGGGACCCACCCCAGAGCCCAGGACGGGTCCCAAACGCTGGAGGAATAGGGGGAGAAACAACTTTGCTATTCCACGCCCCATGGTCACGACTCCAGCTAGAGTCCTGGAGAACTCCCAAGGTCGCACCCTCCGAGAGGCCACCCAGCTTCCAGCGGGGCTGGGCTGACACCACAAGTGTGCGGTCTTTCCAGTCCCCTTGGTGAAGGTGCCCGTCTTGGGAAGACCCAGAGCAACTCGGCTCCTCTTCAGCAGCTGAGCGCGCCCGGAGCCTCCCGAGGACCCTCCTCCCAGTGGCTCAATCTCAACGCCAGGAGCTCGGTTAAAGCCTGGGCGCTGAAGAGGGTTCGCGCCGAGGGAGCGCAAGAGCTCCTGACTCAGAAGGCTGGGATCCGTCCTGGACAGTTCGGGGTTCCCACGATCAGAAATTCCACCCCTCAGCGACAGGGACCCTGGAGCGGGGAGGGCGGACTCCCCAGAGGAGGAGCCATCTGTGCGCATAGGAGACCTATAGGGTGTACCCCGCAAAGTCCCAGTCCGACCCCCAGGGGCCGTCCCGGCTCCTCCCGGGGCCCCGCGACCCCCAGCTGCACCCGCTGCTCAGCCTGGGGGCGCCCCTCCGCGCGCGGAGCCCGAGACTCACCCAGCGGGATCCCGCAGAGGATGGACACGCAGTTCAGCGCCCCGGCTGAGGCACCGAAGAGCGTGCGCGCGTCTTGCAGGAGGTGCGGGGCGCGTTCCATCAGGCAGCGACTCACCCCGATGTGGTAGAAGCCCAGGAAGCCGCAGCCTGCGAAGGACAGGCTCCAGCCGCTCTCGGGGTCGTACATGGCGGCGGCGGGTCGGGTTCCGGGACAGGCAGGGCTCCGAGATAGGCGCGGAGCCGCAGCTGCTCACCAGCCCGCTCGCGCGCTCCGCCCGGCCCCGCTGCGCGGCGAGGCATTCCCTGAGTGACGCTGGCCCGCCCCCGCCCCCTCAGGCCATGCAAATGAGCCGGCTGGAGGCCCAATGGATGGGCAGGACGCTACGCCGCGCTCCTCCAGGTAGGGAGGGGAGGAGCCTAGGACCCTCCCAGTACTGCCAAGTGTCCCCACCTTCACCCCGCCCATCCAGCTCCGGCACCGCTGACTCCGGAGGGAGAAGCTTTCCAAACCTCAAAGTGCTGGCCTGGGGCGGCGCCTGGGGCTCATCGAGTAGGGCGCCGGTCCCATAGATGACGGTGGCGGGTTCAAACCCGGCCACGGCCGAACAGCGGGCGTTGTGGCGGGCGCCCGTAGTCCCAGCTACTCGGGAGACTGATGCAAGAGAATCGCCGAAGCCCAGGAGTTGGAGGTTGCTGTGAGCTGTGTGACGCCAGGGCACTCTACCGAGGGCCATAAAGTGAGAGTGTCTCTACAAAAAACAAAAACAAAGTGCTGTCCTGGAGAGAAACAGCTTCCTTCCCTGTTCCTTTTCCTCCATTAAATCGGGGGAAAGTCGCAGTGGTTCCCTTTTCCCATTGGGAGAGGCAGGCATCGCCATCTAAGTAGAATTTAATGTCTTTGCTTGCTTGCTTGCTTGCTTTCTTTCTTTCTTTCTTTCTTTCTTTCTTTCTTTCTTTCCTTTCTTTCCTTTCTTTCTTTCTTTCTTTCTTTTCTTTTTTTCCAGCTTTCTGTCTTCAATTCATAGCAGGTGGTATAGATTTTTCATTGAATTATAGTGACAGGAAGTTTCCAACTCTCAGTTTCACTTATAAGTAAAGGATGTGGGCTGGCCATGGTGGCACACATCTGTAGTCCCAGCACTTTGGGAGGTGGAGGACGGAGGATCATTTGAGGCCAGGAGTCCAAGATCAGCTTGAGCAACACAGTGAGACCACATCGCTACAAAAAGTTTTTTCAAAATTAGCAAGGTGTGATGGCCCAGGCCTGTAATCCGAGTTTCTCCTGCATCTGAGACAGGAGGATCTTTTTTTTTGGCATTGTATTTTATTTATTAACTTTTTTTTTGGAGACAGTCTCACTATGTCACCCTTGGTAGAGTGCCACGGCGTCACAGCTCACAGCAACCTCAAACTCTTGGGCTTAAGAGATTCTCTTGCCTTGGAGAGGATCATTTGAGCGCATGAGTTGGAGTTTGCAGTGAGCTGTGATCTCACCACTGCACTCCAGCCTACGTGACAGAACAAGACCCAAGACCCTGTCTGTAACATTTTTTAAAAAGTATAAACTCAATGACAGGTGCTGGGGTGAGGGTGGAGGTTGGCGCAGGGGCGGGGCAATGTAAGACGAGGGGAGTTTGCTGCTATGACAAAGCACTATAATTTGGATGAATTATAACCAACAAACATTTGTTTCTCATAGTTCTGGAGGCCAGGAAGCCCAAGTTCAAGGTAGCAGCCAATTCAGTGTCTAGTGAGCACTGACTGGTTGCTGTACCCTCATCTGCTAAAGGAGCAAGGCAGCTCTCTGGAGGCTCTAATTCCATTCATGAGAGTGCCACCCTCAAGGTCTAAACCCCCCAAAGGGCCTACCTCCAAAGGTTACCATCTTAGGGGTTAGAATTTCAGCAGCTGAATTTGGGGAACACAAATGTAGCCCCTAGCATGCCCTTGGGACATGCCTGAGACACTGGACAGAGCATGTCCACAGCATTTCCATGTGGGAGGTTAGATGTCTTCCCTGAGCTCCTCAGTGTAGGGCCCCGGTCCTCTAGACAATCTCACTGCCATTGGAACAGCCGAAGAGGTCCCCTCCCTTCTCCACCAGGCCTCTGTGGAATGCAGAGGGTATGGGGTTTGGGGTCAGACCTCCCACCTTCTGTGCCTCAGCATTTTTTATCTGTCAGGATTCCAAATGTCACCTAAGGCACAACTGGATGGATAGTCATATGGTCCCCAGGGCTCGTATCCTCCCGTTAGGCACAACTTACCTATTCCAGCTACCCAGGTGGCTGAAGCAGGAGCATTGCTTGAATCCAGGAGTTTGAGGTTGCTGTGAGCTAGGCTGATGCCATCGCACTACAGCTTGGGGGACAGACACTCTGCCTCCAAAAAAAAAAAAAATAGTATATCCATTAGGGTAATCTTATAAGACGTTAAGGTGCCTTAAAATAGAAACATGCATGACATAAGGTTATATATTCACTGTTTGGTGGCCAGAGCCTGGCTGGCTCTAGGAGCTGCACTTGCCCTGGGAACAGTGATTCAGCGCTGGCTGGTTCAGTGTGCAGTGTGACATTATAGAACACAACCACCTTGGGAAACAAGAATCAAGTGTAGGTCACCCTGAAGCAACGTACACAGAGGGGAGTGGGGTGGGGGCTGTAAGCTCTAGGTTCATTTTCTCCACAGAACTGAAAATGCATAGCATCGCCACCCCTGACGGTGCCTGCTCAGCACTTGAGCTGGGTCCGGACAGTGACACGAGGACTCCAGGGCTCTGCTTTCATCCTCCCCACACTGCTGGACAAATGAGGGTTGGTATCCTTCATCCAGTTACCAAACCCCGGCACTTGGGGACTGACTCGGTGGGAGGTCTTAGCTTCTCTGCCAACACACCAGATGCCCTGATCTGTTCACAGACAGACATTTCTGTGAATGGGAGAACTGGCTGTTTATTCAGCTGTGGACAAAAAAGGAGTCGAACTCAGATTCAGGGAAGGTGGGATGAAGCAAACGTGAGAACGACCTCTTGCCCACTGTTACCCTCTCATCAGCGCTATGGACTGACCTGGATTTTACACCTCCATACACCTGGCCCAACATTGCCCCGCCCACACTGACGGCAGTGTGCGGGCAGCCCTGCTCAGCCAGCTGCAGCCTCCCCCACCCCGCAGCCCCCTCCTTGGCCCAGTGTCCAGCTCAGGCTACAATTCACTGAGTTTTTCTTTTTAAAATTGTGGTAAAATATACACAGCATAAAATCTGCCATTTTAATTATTTTTATGTATACAGTTCAGCAGCATTATGCACATACATTCACATTGTTGTACAACCATCACCACCCTCCATCTCTAGAACTTTTCCATCTTCCAAAATTGAAGTCCCTTCCCCATTAAACCCTAATTCCCCATTTCCCTGCCCCTAACCCCTGGCAACCTCCGTGCTGTTTTCTGTCTTTCTGAATTTGGCTATTCTAGGAACCTCACAAGTGGAATCCTACAGTCTGGCTCACGTTACACAGCATAATGTCCTAAGGTTGACCCGTGTTATAGCAGGTATCAGAAGTTCCTTCCCATTTAAGATCATGAAGTACGACACTGAGTGTGCGCATCATGTGTGTTTAGCCATTCGTGTGGTTCACGCTTGCACTCCCACGCTCTTTCACTCTTTTGAGGGGCTTCTTAGAAGCACCAGCCAAGCTCAAACTGGCAGTGTTGGGGGTTTTAAAATAAATTTGTATTTTTCCCCTCAAGTTTGAGGAATGAAAACTGCCAGTGTTTTACGTTTTGAGACAAAGGCTTCACATGGGAATCTGTGAGCATGGCAGGTTCAAACGGTAGCAGCAAGGTGGAAACTTGCTCTCTGTCCACAGAGCCCCCGCCCCACGATGGACACCCAGAGAGAGCTCAGGGACAAAGCTCGGGAGTAACATTTCCTGTGTGGCAGCAGGGCGCCTGCTGTGGCTCAGCCCCCTCTGTCTGCTGCTTCTGAGTCAGGGAGCTTTCCTCCTTTCCCTGAGGAGGGCGCAGCACAGCAGGCTCTGTGGGCCTGCTCTTGTCTGAGCACCAGTTCCATGAAGGGACCAGCGGGCTCCAGGTCCCTGGGGGAGGAGGATGGGATGACCAGAAAGGAAAGCAAACACCGGGCACGTCCTGAAACCACCAGCGCACTCGTCACAGGAAGGCTTCTGTCCCTCCTGTTCTAATCATGGGTCATTTCAGCAAACAGCTTCAGTGGGCTCACCCCTGAGATGGGACAAGATACCTGCTCCCCAGGAGGACTCTCAGGGATTATGTGCCCCAAGGTGCCAAGTCCTTAAAAGGTACCAGGAGCTGGTGGCTTGGGTATTACCATGGCTGGCAGCTGAAGGTAGACCAGTCTTCTGCAGGGAACAGACAGCCACCATCCTCACTCCCTGGACACCGGGGCAGAGGCTGCCACGCATTGAGCACCTGCCTGCTGCTATGCCTGGCACTGTGGCACATCCCTCCTTCAGGAAAGTTGCCTGTCCACCTTTGTTTTACAGATGGGGAAACTGAGGCACTGTTTTAGCCTTGCTGTTTTCTGCTGCTTGAACAGAATGCCAGAGACTAAGAAGAGAGATTTATTTGGCTTACAGTTCTGGAGGCTGGAAAGCCCAAGAGGGAGGGGCCACAATAGGGGAATTCTTTTTTTTTTTTTTTAGAGACAGAGTCTCACTCTGTCACCCTCAGTATAGTGCTGTGGTGGCACAGCTCACAGCAACCTCCAGCTCTTGTGCTTAGGTGATTCTCTTGCCTTGTTCTCCCAAGTAGCTGGGACTACAGGTGCCTGCCACTGTACCTGGCTATATGTTTGTTGTAGTTTGGCCAGGGCCAGGTTTGCACCCGCTATCCTCAGTATATGGGGCCAGGACCCTACTCACTGAGCCACAGGCACTGCCATGTAGAGGGAATTCTTATGTGTCAAAATGTCACAGAAGGTATAACAAAGAAAGGCAGAGAGAGAAAGGGGGCCGAACTCCTGAGATAACAGCATTAACCATAATCACCTCTTAAAGGTCACACCTCTTAATACCATCACAGGATCAATTACATTCCAACCTGAATCTTGGAAAGGACATTCAAACCACAGCAGGCACAGAGAGGTGGAGTGGCTCGCTCAAGTTCTCTGACCTAGTCAAAGGCAGAGCTGGGATTGGAAACACATCTCTGGCTTTGCAAATAGAGTCACCAAAGGCAGGCAAGGCAGGGACTTCTGGGGTCAGGAGAGGGGCCAGCCCAGCCAGAGCTCTTGTGCAATGCTTCTAGGCATGACAGAGCCTCCTAAAATGACCTGTCAGCTCTGGGCACAGAACGGAGTCAGACTGTCTGCTGTTCTTCACCTGCGTGGTCTTGGGCAAGTTACATCACCTCTCCAGGCCTCAGTGTGAAATGCAGATAATCCCAGAACCTCACCTCCTACGGTTGTCATGAAGATTAAATGAAAATTAAATCAGCTCGTGACTGGAAAGGGACTTTACCTCACTGTGTCTCTGTTTCCCGATCTGTAAAATAGGGATGGTAATGTAACAGAGAATGGCCTGGAAAAGGGGTGTGTGTGAAAATGTTTTCTGTCTCTTTAAAACTCCCTTACCCTTTTGTTGAGAACTAAAACCTACATCCCTGCCTCAGGAGGGGCAGGGGATATATTTTGGTTTTTGTGCCATAGCAGATAGCTCCAGAAAATCACCAGGGTGGAGGTCACAAGATCACCTTAGCTGAAGATGGAACAAATCCAGGCAGAGGACATGAGATTGTCTTACCAAAAGGGGATAATAAGAGGAATCAGAACCTCTAAAATCTCTGTGTTTCTGTTTAGGAGGGGGATGCTGGTATTTTTGAGACAGGAGTCTGCCAACCTCCTCATTTGCCAGCAAATTAATACACTTCTCTTTCCTTCTCCCTAAATTTCTTGTCACTGTTTTCTGATGCAGCTTTGTGGGACAAGTGGCAAGCTTACAGTAATAGGGCCGACTCCATAGCTTTGCTATGAGAATTTAAGTGCTTCCAGGAATGTCTGGGACATGACACAGGCAATCCATATCAGCCATCGTCTCTCCAGCCCAACCCCTGCCGCATATCCCACCCCCTTGGCAGCCTTACCTCTCTAAGCACACATCTTTGCATGTGCTGTTTCTGCTGCCTGGGGAAGGCCCTAGCCCCACATCTCCTACTTGTTATTCTGGCTTCGGCTTCACTCACACCTCCTCCAAGAAGCCTACCCTGACTGCCCCATAGAGAGCCGCTCCCTCCCCACTGCTCACTATCTCACCCATCTCTTGGTGACTTCATTTCAGGTCCCACAGGATACACAACCCCTGAAGGCAGTGGTCTATCTGCCTATCAGCTATCAGCTGAGCAGTGCACCCAGAGTGGATGAGTCTGTTGTGACTTGGCTGGGTTGCCAGAGGCTGCCCAGGGGCCATGTGATGCTGCCCTCTACCCTGACACAAGGTGAGCCTCTGACCTGAAGAAGCAGCCACTCCCAGCTTTGTGGCCCGGCTGGCCCCTGTCCTGCCGTCTGGGCACCAAGGGCAATAAGAGCTCTTGTTGGGCTTGGCAGCGGCCTGGACCTGGCTGCCTGCACACCTGGGCCGGGCAGAGGAGGAGGTTGGTAGAGGTCCAAAGGGATCAGGACATTTGGACTTGGATGTGGGGAAGAAGTCTGGGTGCTCAGGTGTGGAGTGAATGGGGGTGACTCAGGCTGTGGG
Organism: Perodicticus potto; assembly: GCA_963574655.1. Classification (NCBI taxonomy): domain Eukaryota; kingdom Metazoa; phylum Chordata; class Mammalia; order Primates; family Lorisidae; genus Perodicticus; species Perodicticus potto. The sequence continues at coordinate 87,681 of CAUYRH010054952.1, read as the reverse complement.
GGCTGTGCTTCTGTGGTGGCATTCCTCTCCCCTGCTCCCCCACTCCCCATGAGGATGCAGGGCTGTACAGACCAAACACAGCCCTACCTGCCAAGGGGAGCTGGCCCTGGGACTTCTGCTGCCTCTGTCTTCAATGTCACAGACCCCTAGTCCAGTCCCTGTGCTTGGTCCACTGCTGACCCAGCCATCCGGCCCTGGGCCTCAGGGCTTTAGGGGCAGGGGATAAGGGAGATGGGGTCCTTCCACTCCTGGAGATGGAGACAATGAGAGAGGAAGGGAGAGCTGTGAGTCTCCATGTGACCTAGGCTGAGCTGTGCCTCCCTGTGCCTCAGTTTCCCCTCCTGTTAACTGGTGGCTGATCTGGGGCATCCTGGGGACACCTGGCCCTGTCTTTTGCTTCTTATCTTTATCTGATTACGTTGACAGCAATGCCCAGTGCCTCTGGGCTCACCCATCACACCCCTCTGAGCTGCCCCAGCACCCAGCACTGCTCTTACTGCTGGACCCCACCGTACCCTCCACCCAAGCCACACAGTCCCCTCACCTGACCTTGGCCCCTTATCCTCATGTTTCTGCTGTCCTGTGAAGTGGCTGAGCCACACACAGTCCCCAGGGCCTTCTGGAGATGGGCATGCACACATCACCCTCTCCCAGGGTGGCACTGAGCACCCACCTTCCCAGGAGGCCTGGGTGGTGGAGGTTGGGGAGTGGCCTCCAGCTCATTCTGGGCTCATGTCCAGGGTCAGTGCTTCCCTGTGTTCCCCTGGTGGGGCCCTTTGCAAATCCCACACCCTCCTGTTCCTCTCCAGGGCTGTCCACGGCCCCATAAGAGCAGAGGGGTGGCACTGAGGGCCCTGGATGGGCACTGGTCAGACCAGTTATTGGGCCTATCTCCAGAGTGGATGAGGAGCTTTCCCAGAGAGCTCTAAGATTCCCCAGACCCTGGCCAGAACACATGCTCAGAACCTCTAATAAGAATTTAGAAACATTAAATGGTAAGTAGGCCACACCAGGAGTTGGTTAAGTGCTGTACAAACGTCATTCTTTTCCATCCCAATGATAACTCTACAAGAGGTATCCTATCACATCTCCATTTACAGATGGAGGAGACAGGCATTTGTTGTCCAATTACCTGGTAAACAATTAATGAGGACCAGAGGTGGAGTCCAGAAGGCAGAGAAGGGGACTTGGAGTAGACAAGCTAGAGCCATGTGGCTTGAGGGGAGAGACTTTTTAAAATAAAAAACTTTCAAAAATTATTATGACCTTCCTATAGTCAAGTGTGCTGGTTATGAATACACAGTTTTTTGCAGGGAAACACCCATCACTAGACATCAAACGCCTCTGATAGGGTTATCACTGGGATGGAAAAGAATGACGTTTGTAAAGCACTTAGCTGGCGCCTGGTGTGTGCTACTTACCATACAATCTTTCTAAATTCCTATCACAATATACGAGTTCTGAGCATCTGTTCTTACCTGGGTCTGGGGTATCTTGGAGTCTGATCGTGTAATCAGATCAAGCTATGGGGATCTCCAGCACCCAGAAATCTCCCATCCTCCTCCCCTGCAGGTGCCAGTTTAAGAGATAGAGAGGATGTGAGTTTGGGGCCTGTGGAGGTGGGACCCAGGGACCAAGGGATGGGTCTGTGCAGCTGACCTTTCTCTACCCACTCAGGGACCCTGCAGTGGGGGGCAGGGGGATAAGGGGGACCCAGAGCTCTTCACTCTTTGGAGGCAAACCCCAGTTCCTTTCGGGCTCCTGCACGAGACTGCCCTCGGGTGGTCCAGTACACTTGGTTATTTTTGCGTCGGGTTTAGTCATTTAGCAGAATAAGCATTATTTCCAAGAAAGAGCAGCACAAGAAGCTGGGCAATGTGATAAAGGATCAGGGGGCTGTGTGCATGCCACTCTCACACCAGCTCACTCCCAGGTGTCCTGGGGGACAGCCAGCAGTCTGACTTCCTGCATCCTCATCGGCAGGCTCCGTCTTTCCTGCTACCACTGGGCCACCCAGACCTGAGCCTGCCTCTGCTCTGCCCCTGGTTACGGGGTGCTGGCCCTGAGGAGGTGCTGCTGCAGAAGTGCTGTGTCTCTGGGTGCCTCCTTCATGACTTGTCACCAGCCCCATTATTCTGGTGACACCACCAACCAAGGCTGTTTTCCCACCTGATGTTCACCAGGTTACCCATCCTCTGTGCTGCCTTAACTCTGCCTGCTGTCCCTGGGGGGTCTCAGACAGCCACCCCAGAATTGCAAAATGCAATTCCTGAAGCACAAAGTGCACAGAAATGCAGCTGAGTCCCCAGGCCTTCTGCATCCCTAGCCCCACCCCTGCTCTCCTTCCCTCTGGATTCTCACTCTCCCCGCGTCCTCCCTGCTGGCACCTTGGTTCAGGCTCCGTCCTCCCTGCCTCTCTCCCCTTCACTCCCTGGTAAACTCTCCAGCGACCTCGAAGGCCAGCATGAATACCACTTTCTCTCTGAACGCTGGCCATTCCTTCCTTGGAACTCATACTGGCCATCCCCTGCCTGTCTCAGCATGCCTCAGCCCCTCTCACCTATGAACTTGGGTGGTCCTGGGCTGTGCCTGATGGAGCCAGATTCCCTCCCAAAGCACAGTCAGCCATAGCCCCTGGTTGCCCTATGCAGTTGGGGCCAGGTCCTGCCCATATTAGACACAGCCTGGGACGCCTACTGTCAGGCGGGTGAGCCAGGGTAGGCCCATAGTCTCTGAGGCAAAGGTGTTGCTCAGTGTGGGATCAGCAAAGCCTGGTATCACCCACCTGTAGGAGGGGCTGCTGACCTAGCCTGTCCCCGCAGTGTCTGCTGGTGCCTGATGAGGCAAGATGACCTTCCATTGCAGGTGAGGCGTGGGCTGCCTCCTCCTCAGAAAATGACTCATCTAGGCTGAAAGTCAAGCATTCAGTCCACCAACATTCCCTGAGCCCCACTTCTTCCAGGCCTGTATGGAGGCATGGAGCCTGCCCCCAAGGGATCCTGCGAGAAGGCATGTGACCGTGTGCCATGTAATTAAAGACATAGCTTAGTGGTAAGCACTGTCTGTGTGTCTACCCAATGCTGAGCGCTGTTCCAAACACGTGCTGGTGTTAACCCTAATCCACATCCTAGTCCTATAGAGTAGGCTGTTATTATTCCCATTTGATGAGTGAGCAAACTGAGGCACACATCAGCTAAATTACCCAAGGTCACCAGCCACAGTCTAGAGCCAGAAGTGGAACCTAGGCAGAGTTCATCACCACAGACCCAAGTGCATAGGGCGTCAGAGTTTATAAGGTGCTTTCTAGTCTGCAGACCCGCTCTGTCCGTCCAACAAACCTGTTTCTCCTGTAATCGGCTCAAAGGGAGGCACCTGGGGGTTGTGATGACGTGACCAGAGAAGGAGAATGTGGACTCGCGAGGGAGGCAGGGGTGGGTCACCAGGAAGGGCAGGACGTGAGCAGGAGAGGCAAATGCAAACCTCACCCAGCACATTCAGCTCTCCTGTCCACTGCCCCTCACGAGCGTTCCCCAAGTGCTTGCTGTGTGCCGTGCATGACCACATGAACACCTCCGGGGGGCGCTGCGATGGGAGGAGGGCTGAAGGCATTCAGGGGCCATAGGTCACATCTGCCCCTGGACGTCCTGAGAGGGTGCAAAAGGGTGGGTTTGCTGGGGGTGGGTTCAGACTCAGGAACTGAATTTGGGAGGGACATGAGCTGAGCTTGTTTGTGGACAGCAGAGAAAAGCCTCTAGACAAGGGATCTGTGGAGAGCTGGGCAGAAGTCTGGAAAGAGGGACCAAGACACAAGAGCCAGGGTGGGCGTCCCGGGAGGTGTGCGCAGGGAAGCTGGGGCGCGCCCATTACTTCACTTCCGCAAGGAATACTATCCACGAAAGCCGGCCTCTTCTTGCATTTTTCCATGGAATTTTGTTGGTGAACACGTGAAGCCTGTCCATCCTTCCTCCCCCCGCCTGGCAGGGGTGGTGACTAAATAGTGGGGTAGTATTCTTTAGCTTCATATTCAGGCCCTGAAACGTCCTGCTTTTGATCAACATAAACAGATATTTTAGGTGCTTTTATGTTAACGCAAGTGTCACGCTCACCCAGGGAGACAGGGCTTCCGTACGCTTGGGAGAGGGCCTGCCACCTGCCACTGGATCTCTTTTCAACATGTGGTTTTGGGGACAGACTTGCAGGTGCCAGAGAAGTGGCTCAGCCCTGGTAGCTGCGCCCCACCCCACCGCAGAAGGGCGAATTCCTTTGGCCTTCAGGCCTAGTTGACAGTGACTGCTCTGTGAAGGGGCGAGGGCTCCGTGCTCCCAGGAGTCTGTCCGGTGAAAAGATCAGGAAAAAAGTTCCTAAAACTGCAAATTCAAAAGAATCCTCAATAAAGAGCTTGAGCACGACTATATCCACTGTCTGGAATTTGACTTCGGTAGCATAAACGTGTACACACACAGTTTTTATTGCGGTAACATACACACGTGTACAATTTTACTCTCAGTGACGTGTGCTCCATTCACAGTGTGGTGTGGCCATCCCCACTAGCTAGCTGCAGGACTATTCACCCAGAAGGAAACTCGGCTGCCTCCAGCCCCTCCTCTCTGTACAGATCTGCCTCCCATGGACGTGTCACGTGGCTGGCACTGTGCCGTACGTGGTCTTCTGTGACTTCTTCCCCTCAGTGTGATGTTTTCAAGTTCATCCAGTGGCAACTCAAGTCAGTGTTCCCGTCCTTTCAGTGACTGTGCAACTTTCCACAAACACAAACTTGCACATCCATGTTCACAGTGGCATGGCTGTTCTCAACAGCCAAAAGGTGGGGACAACCCAAATGTCCACTAATGAAATGAGTGGGTATGCAAAACAGAGCCCAGCTTGCATTTCTAACACTTGTCTGTGCACTGTGAGCTGGATAGCACTCCCTTCAGAAAGGGAGAAGCAGCACCTGGGCCCCGGCAGGCCCCTCTGAGGGTAGGAGTGATGACTACAGTCTGAGACTGTGCATTGTGGGTCACAACTGTAAGCCCAGCACTCTGTGAGGCTGAGACAGGAGGATCCCTTGAGATCAGGAGTTTGAGACCAATCGAGCAAGAACGAGACCCCATCTTTACTAAAAATAGAAAAATTAGCTGGCCATGATGGTGGGTGCCTATAGTTTTGGCTACTCGGGAGGGTGAGGCAGGAGGATAGCTTGAGCCCAGGACTTGCAACTTGCTGTTTCAAGCTCAGCTCATGCCATGGCACTCTAGCCTGGGAGGGAGTTCAGTTGGGCAGAGGAGTACCCCCACACAGCTTCAGAACAGCCAGCTACTTTCCTCCTTTGCCCTCACAGGCAGATCCATCCCGCTCACCAGGGAAAGTTCCCAGGTCTCCCAGGGCCACTTGCTTAACCTGACGCTGTTAACAGGGTCACCCAGGGCTGGACTCCTCCCTTTTGGAGCCAAGCTTTGGTGTGTGAAGAGTTGATCCCCTCTTCCCTGGGATGACTGAGCTTGTGTTCTGGGGACAGCATGGGCCAGGGGGTGCATCACCCTGCCCCAACTCAGCCCGGAACAGTTTGCAAATTGCTGGCATCTCTGGGCTGCAGTCCCTTCATCTGTAAATTGGGAAGATACTCCTGCTTCATACATGGGGAGGGCTACATGGGAACGTGCCTTACTTGGCACTTGGCCCTTGAAGGGCACTGGATACGGACACACAGCCTTCCATCTCCAGTTATCTCTTGAGAACAAGAAGGAGGTCGGACCCCATGTTCTGAAGGAGGCCTGGGGCTGCTGTCCCAGCTCCCTCCTTCTCCTTCCTTCTGAGTGGGTCCGTCTGTCTGTGTCTCCATCTGTCTATTCCCGGCTCGCAGGTGGTCTGTCTGCCTCTCTCCTCCGAATTCCTCGAGCAGCAGGCCTGGGAGCAGATCCGCTTGTCCCCCAAATTCTGTTTGTCCAGAATAACTCAAACTCCAGTTGTCTCACGGGGAAAGCCTCTGACTGGTGGCCTGAAACCTTTTCCTAAATACTCCACAGGGAATTGTTCTCCTTGGCTCATCAAGGTGGGACTTGTGTCTTCACTCTGATTCCAATGCCCACCTCCCACAGAGGTGGATAACACTTGGGCTCATGGCCTACCCTTGCTTTAATCTGGTCAACTTGGTCATTTCAGACACCTCTTACCCTCCTGGCTCTGGGCTGGGCACCAGATACACAGAAGCCACCTGGAATCTGTGACCACACCTGGCAAGTCTGTGTGAGAGGTCACACAGGGACAAATGTTTTTCCAATACTTGTTGCTCACCTTTTCCTAAGTGTAACTGAGGTCATTGCAGCTCTTGGTCATTCAGCATTTTCTTAATCAGTTGATGTTAAAATGACAACTACACTCATATGGCGCCCCAGGGGCATCGTCTGTGTGTGTTAAGAGAGACCCTCATTCTGGAAAAGGTCGGGATCTTCTAAAGTAGTTCAATTTCTCCAATTGACAGGTGAGGGGACGGGGGCCCAGACAGAAGCACTGACTTCTTTGAAGCCTCAATAACAGAGTCCAAGATCCATGGACTCTGGTTTCTCGTTTTCAAGTTCCTGGGTCTCAGAGGTGAGCAGAAATGCTCGTGGGAAGTCCTGGCCCCCCAGAAGCCAGGTAGAGACAGGAGCCGGCGAGTAGGGAGCACTTTCTGCCTGCTCCCAAGGTCTGGGCTTCCTCCTACCCCCTTCTTCACCCTTCTCCTCATCCTCCCTCCCTTCCTCGAACCCTCCATTTCCTCTCTTCCTGCTCTTCTCCCGAAGGCCTGGGCCATACGCTTATTCACCTCATGTATTTAAACCACAGCCTTTCCCCAAATCCAGAGATTTCCAGAGAATTACCCTAACCAGCCCCTCCCCCGCTCTCCTGGCCCCCAAATCCAGGAGCACTTGCTGTGTTTAATTGTCCTGTCTCTCAGTCTCCTCTGAGCGGCCTTCCTTTGTCTTTCATGATCTTACCTACTTTTTTTTTTTTTTTTGAAGAGTACGGGCACGTTATTGGGTAGACTGTCCCTGAAGCAGCACAGCTGCAGAATTGCCCGGTTTTACCCCAAAGGATAGGTGCCGCGGGTCTGGCTCTCCCACTTTCCGTGGCTGCGCCCCAGTTTCCTCACCCATAAAGTGAAGGGGAGGATAACAAATCTGCCCTGACCAGCAGCCATCAGGTGACTCGCACCCAGTCCTCCGCAGAGTCTTCCCGAAGTCTGTGCAATCTGGGTCGAAGGCGGGCCTGTGGGGGCGGAACCGGAGTGCGCACAGCGCGACGCTTTTCTGGGGCACACCTGGCGCGCACCTGGAGGGGCGCGATGGCGGCCCAGGAACTTCACTGGCTGGGGCGGCGGGTGACGCCCAGGGGCGTGGCGGGGGGGGGCACCAGGCCCAGCCCTGCTCCCCGTCAGAGTTGCAGCTGGGTCTGATCCGCTGCGGTGCAGGTGCCGCATCAGGCCGTATCCCGCCGTTCCCGACGGCCAGCGGTCGGGGCCCGTCCGTCACTGAGCCCCCTTCCGGGTGCCACCCGCCATGGCCTTCTTGGAAGAGGGCAGCTGGAGCGTGTCCTTCGCGGGAGCCGGCTATCTGGGTCTCTACCACGTGGGAGTGACCCACTGCCTGCGCCAGCGCGCCCCGCGCCTCCTCCAGGGCGCCCACCGTATCTACGGCTCCTCGTCTGGGGCGCTCAACGCCATCAGCATCATCAGCGGCATGTCGCTCGGTGCGTCCCAGACACGGAGAGGAGAGCGGGGACATCACAGTGGCCCCTTATTCTTGACAAGAGGGAGACGGGAGCGCAGGGGAGCTTGTGCCGCCGCCAGCGCTGTGCCCTGCGGGCTTTACACTCAGGGTCCTTACTTAATGCTCAGGAGAACCCAAGGGCCGAGGAATGCGGTTACCCCCTTTTACAGAGGAGGCTTCCCAGGCTCAGAGCCGGGAAGACCGTCCTCAAAGTCACTTGAGGGCATAAGGTGGGTGGAACATTTGAACCCGGGACTGGGCCCAGACCTTCGGACCCAGAGTGAGGAAGACCCTGGCTCCCAAGTTGCAGCCTGGAGGGCGAAGGGTAGGGGTGTGGAGGTTGTGGGCAGGCCTTCCCAGCTGAGGGGCCCTGCCTTGCCCACCTGCAGATTTCTGCTGCTCAAACCTCCTGGACATGGTGAAGCAGGTGGAGCGGCTGAGCCTGGGCATTCTGCACCCGGCCTACATGCCCATCGAGCACATCAGACAGCAGCTTGAAGACTCTCTGCCCTACAACATTCACATCCTGGCTTCCCAGAGGCTGGGCATCTCGATGACCCACTGGCCTGATGGCCGCAATGTCATAGTCACCGACTTTGCCACTCGCGATGAGCTCATCCAGGTAAGCAGGCCTGCAGCAGGGGGTGGACTCACTCCCTCTAGTACCAAAGTGACTTGCAGGTGCTTCCCAGGGGAGGTGGGTGCAGGGGATGATTTATAAATAAGGAAACTGAGGCACAGGGCAGGGGTGTCTGGAGACAGCCTGGCTTGCTGGGGGGGCACTTAGCTTCATAAAGAAGGGTCTGGCTGGGGGGACAGAGTGAGTCTTCTGCAGTCAGGACCCCCTCTGAGGCTCCTTCTAGCAGGTTCCTACCCAGCCACCACCCCTGTGCTTTTTGACATAGTAGGCAAGTATTTGTTGGTCATCTGTTGTATGCCAGTCGCTGTTCTAGGCTTAGTGACTATAACAGAAAACAAAACAAAAAGCCTTGCCTCTCTGGGGTAATATTCCCTGGCATGTGGGTATAGACAACAAAGAGGCCACAAGATCAGACCACTATAGCAATAACACAGGAGGCCGTGACAGCGGCCAGCATGGTCACAGGAAAGACCCTGCTGCTCTTACCTGCAAGCTGCTGGCTGTGGGGCGGTCAGGAGGATGAGGCAGGGTCTGGTCCCCAGGAGACCTCAGACCTGAAGGGAGACAGGAGTCTGCCCTGTAAGGTCTCAGTTGGGGGTGCCTCCCTTGTCGGGGCTCTGTTCACCCCGCCTATTGGGGCCTTTGCCTTCCACTTGCACTAGGGTTCCGAATGCAGTATCTACTTCATCTTGGTGCCCTCAGTGCCCAGATGGGGACTGTCCTGAATCTATGCTGGCCCAAACGCAGTTGTTTGATTCTTAGTGTGCAGGGAAGGCCAGTCCCTTGCTGCAGGCTAATGTCCATGGGCTCCTGAGAAAGCTGGCTGGAGGAGGGTGTCTCAAAGTGTCCCTGCCTGTGCACACAGTACATTACTACAGTAAACATTAGCTGCCATTACTATTATTAATCTTTGGGAACAAGATTCATCTTCACCTCCATCTGGTTAGAGCCAGGACATGTTCTGTGCCGCAGGGAGAGATGGGTAGGTGGGACGTTTTTAAGTTTTCTGGGAGACACAGTTCTATGGTCAATGAATTTGGTAAGCTTGAGGCCAGCAGTTCTCAACCAGAGTGATTTTCTGCTCACAGCACATTTGGCAATGTTGGAGATGTTTCTGGTGTCACTCTGTGTGCGTGTGTGTGTGTGTGCTCACATGTAGCAGGCAGAGGTTGGGGATGGTGTTAAACATCTACAGCGCACAGGACAGAACTGCCCCCACCAAAAGGGAATTATCCAGCCTCAATCATCAATAGTGGCAGAGTCTGTGCTAAGCATCGTTTTTACTGCAGGACTTGTCAGACCCTCTATCGGGAAGAGGAGATGGTGTTTCCCAAGTGGATAGAGAAGATAGGGTTTCTTGCTGGAGGTACAGGGGATACAGGAGTCCTGCCCTGCCCACCTTCAGACTTCTGCTGCTCCCCCTTCCTGGTACATCTGGTTGAACCAGTGCCCAGGGAATGCTTTTTAGGAGAGATATCTGGATTCTTGTTGGAGTATTTCGGCCACACGAGGGAGAAATGGTACTTGGTGCCTGTGTTTGTCTTTGAGGGGAAAGAAATCCCAGTGGCAGTTCAAGTCAGCCCGCGTTCCACCAGCAGGAAGAGAAAAGTGGGTGACGACACTGACATGCATCCAAATCTCTGCTTGACACTGAGAGCGTGGCTGGGATGTGATTCCTCCTTGGGCCTCAGCTCCTCATCTGGACATAGGACTGATGACACCTCATTGACAGTCTGTTCTGGGGATTAGAAATCATGCCCAAGGGAGGCTCTGCTGATTCTGTCTTCCCAGGTCTTGGTCTGCACCTCGTATTTTCCTTTCTACTGCGGAGTGATTCCCCCTGAGTTCAGGGGGGAGGTAAGTTCATGTTGGAGGCATGATGCCGGAGCCCCTGCCCTGTGCTCTGGGCCACCGAGAGTACACAACGTTGAGAGGTGCGTGGGTGAAAAAAAACAGAGTTTCTTGAGCACCTACTATGTGCCAAGCCCTCTTTCCTGCTCCTGGGGGGTGTTCAGCATCCTGGGCTGGAGTAGACTTGGTGGCTCAGAGGCAGCTAGAGGGTCATCCATTGCAGCCCATTCTCAGCTGGTGGCTCTTTGGAGACCTGGGAGGAGGGCAGGGATCCTAAGAGGGCAGCACCCCTTCCACCCCTAAAATTGCAGCGCTACATCGATGGGGCTCTGAGCAACAACTTGCCCTTTGCGGACTGCCCCTCCACCATCACCGTGTCACCTTTCCATGGGACAGTGGACATCTGCCCCCAGAGCACCTCACCCAGCCTGCATGAGCTGAATGCCTTCAATGCCAGCTTCCAAATCACCACCACGAACTTCTTCCTGGGGTTCAAATCCCTCATACCCCCCAGCCCTGAGGTAAGTCTGGCTCCTCATGGCCGAGGGCCATGTGAGTCAGACTCTGTACCTTCCCCCCGACCCCCACAGCCTCAAGGTGGTTGTGACATAAGCCAAAGCCTAGGGCTCTTCCTTCCCTCCCTGAGTCAGTGTCATCAGGGGAACATGCACATGCCTGCCCTGCCCCACGAGGCTCTGTGAGAGGCACTATTATCAGTCTTGGGGGAGGACCCCATGCCTCAGAGAGGGTGTGCAACTTGTTCAAAGTCAGGCAGCCGGGAAGTAGCAAAGTCAGGATCCAGACCCATTGCTGGCCCAGGCCCGTGCTCTTGACCGCTGCCTATTGGCCATCTGCTGTAGCGGCCAGGCATAAGTGCAAAAAACAAGCGGACAGCTAACCAACATTTCCTGCTTTTTGCCTCTTGACATTTCTGGAAAATGGATCGCTGGAAATGCTCTTCTGCCCAACCATGCCATCATACCTCCTGTATTTGTGTAGTACTTTACACTCTACAAAACGAGGTCGTGTTCACCTGCTCAGGTCCTCCCCACAGCCCTGGGGTGGGCAGAAAATCTCAGCACCATTTTATAGACAAGGAAACTGAGGCTCCCAGAAAGGTGGCTATGAGGCGCCTCTTCCCATGAGTGGGGCTCTAATCAGATGGCCAGGTGAGGGCTCCTGGTGCCTCTGGCCCTCAGGCTGGTCCTGAAAATGAACATCAAAGGGGCAAAGGGAACCGCCAAAGGGAGCCTAGGAAAAGCCAGGTGAAGTCCCAGCCACCCTGGCCCAGGCTTTGTTGCCCATTTTCCAGAGGAGGGGACTGAGGCCAGGGCTGGGATGATAAGCAGCTAGGGCGCCTCAGAGGAGAGGAGTGGATGGGGGTCAGGGAGCAGACCAGCCCAAGCAATATGTTCTGTCTGACAGCCAGAGGCGGCTGCCCTTCCCTGCCCTGTGCCGGGGTCTTTTGCGGCCCCTGAGCCCTGCTGAGGGGGTCGCTTCAGGAGTAGAGACTGGGCTGGGATCATCCCTATTGAAGATAAGTCTCCAGTCAATGATCCTCCAGCCCAAGAGGCGATCTGGGTCCTACCCATTACACCCTTGCCCTGTGTGTTGACAGGCGGTGGCTGACAAGTGCAGACAAGGCTACCTGGATGCCCTGCGGTTCTTGGAGAGACGTGGTAAGTGGCGGCCCCATAGTGGCTGAGGATTGCACCCCATGTGGTGCCAGGTGGGCCCTGCCTCTCAGGTGTTTGAGCCATGAGGGACCTGAGCTCACTCTGTTCCTCAGCATCTGTTCTGTGGTTGGCTTCAGCTGGACCTAGCCAGGGACCCAGAGTGGCCAACAGCCTGGTGCAGAGGACGGACCCAGAGAGGCAACCGGGAGGAGGGACACGGTGCAGGGGGATACTCAGGGCTGTGGGAGTCCAGAGGGGACATTTGAGGCATTTGACTCAGACTGGGCTGGGGAGGTGGGGGAGGTGGGCAAGGAAAGCGGGTCCATCCTGGGGGCGGTGACAGAGAAGCTGGGTTTTGACTCCTTATGAAGACTGCAGCAAGGTTGAAAATGCAAAGGAAGAGGGCATTCTAGGGAGAGGGAAGATGAGCCAGAGCAAAGGAACAGAGGCTGATGCCTTGAAAGCACCTAACTCAGTATATCAGGGCGTGTGTGCGTGAGTGTGTGTTTGTGGGTGCATGTGTGCGCATGGGCCGGTGCGTGGGCGAGAGAAGTCGTCTGGGCTGGAGAGCTTGGATGTCACCCAAGGGCAGTGCTCTTCAAAGTGGCAGAGTAGAGATTCAAATTCAGGCCACCTGGCTCCCGAACGCCAGTCCTCGTCCCCCACTCTACAGCCCCAGATACCCAGAAGCAAGGAGCTTTTGTGGACACTTCATCTATGCCCAGACCTGGGCTTGAGCTTTATGTGTTTATCTCATTTAATTCTTAGAACAGCCATATGAAGCAGGTTTTAATTTTCCTTTGTTTACAGAGTGGGAAATGGAAGCATGGAGGGGTTAGATCACACAGCTTACAGGTGGTGAAACAGGAATTTGAACTCTGAACTGTGTCTTTGGGGCCTGGGCTCTGATAAACCACTAGAAAGTGGACCAGAAGCCAAGCGGGGCTGGGAAAGAGCAGGGAGAGGTCGTTCAGGGTAAACTATAGGTCCATCCTGTGGCAGGCAGGGTGCAGAGTTGGGTTTGTTTGGGCACCGAGGGGCTGGACGACATGGACAGTGGCGGAGTCATTTTCACCAGGAGGTTCCAACCCACCGACCTCTCATATCCTCTCTCCTCCCCGCCCCAGGACTCACCAAGGAACCAGTGCTGTGGACGTTTGTGTCTAAGGAGCCCCCAGCCCCAGCGGGTGGGACCCAGGATGTGGGCCAGGATCAAGGCCAGAAGGCGGGTCTGTCGCTCAACTGGGACGTGCCCAATGTGCAGGTCAAGGATGTACCAGACTTTAAGCAGCTGTCGCCAGAGCTGGAGGCTGGTACTGTCCCTCCCTGAACCTGCTCACCTGGCAGGGGCCTGTGCTCAGGGGCTGGGCTCAGGGACCCTTCCCTGAAGGTACTCAGGGTCTGGACGAGGACAGGACTCATTCACTGAGTCCCTCCTAAGTGCCCAGTGCCATGCCATTGGCCTTTTACATGTTGCATCATTCCTTCCTTCCTTCCTTCCTTCCTGCAACCCTGGGCCTAAGCATCACTCTTCCCCCATGTCACTGACGAGGAACCGAAGCCTAGAGCGGGAAGGGCCTCACCAAAGTCTCGGAGCCCTCACTTGGGGGTTTGAACCCAGGACTATGCCTGAGAAAGCCCGGTCTCTGCCCACTGGGCATAGGAGAGGCACACACAGAGGGTTCTGGACCCCTCAGATGGAGATGGACTTATTTCTACAATCCTCTGAGGATCCTTTTGTACAGATGAGGAAACGGTAGCACAGAGAAGTTAAGTGACTTGCCCAAGGTTTCACAGCAGAACCAGAAGTTCTCTGAACCATTTAGCTTGCTTTCCTGCTCTGTGACTAAATGTAAGCACAACAGGAAACTACAAGGTCCCCCAGGCACATGCAGTGATGGTGGGTGTGATTTGAGTAGCACCTAAGTGAGGCTTGAAAGGAGATGTTGGCCAGGCAAAGACAGTGAGAAGACAAGCATCTGGGCACAGGGGCAGCACGTGCAAGGGTCCTGGAGTTGGGGAGGGAGGGCTGGGAGGCCCATGTGACTGCAGCACAGTGGGTGTGGGGGTAGAGGAGCAGGGGTGAGTGGGGAGGCTGGGAGGGTTGGGCAAGTGGCCTGGAAAGCTGCAGGAAGAGAGAGGTGGGAGCCACTGGGGGCCAGAGTGCACTTAACTCACAAGGGTGAGGCTGGAAGCTGGGAGGCTGGGAGAAGAGGTGATGGTCATCAACACCAGAGCAGGTACAGTGGGGTGGGCGAGGGGATGAGGGAATGACGAGGGTGCCCCTTTTTGTGACAGAGGCCACACAAGCATGGGTAGAAATGAGCCTGGATCTGCTCTGAGCTCTGAGGTCCAAGCTTGGCATCCTGGAACCCTGGCACTGTCCCTTTAGCCACATGGAAACACCAGACAGCTACTCCTAGGATGGGCCACCAACTCCCTGGGTCCCCCACTTTGCTCCTAGCTGGGAAGGGAATTGCTGTCTGTTGAGATCCTTAGAGACATTCCACAATCCTCACCTGGGTCTCCATGGAGGGAGGTCCTGTTGGGATCCTCTTTACAGAAAGGGGGACCCAGGCTCAGAGAAAGGGAAGGCTCCTTCTAGGACACATGGCAGGTAGACTGTTGTCATCAACCCCTTAATAGCAATGTCTGCAGATGACACTGACAAGAGTCGAGGCAGCCCTGACTCTGATCCTTTCCACCCTGGTCAGGTCAGCGAACAGAAGGAATTGGATGCTGTGGTCACAGTTGCCACAGTAGTTGTTAAGAACACTGACATATTACTATTATTGAAGGAGATGTGGTGAGGCCACCTGGCTTATCCTAGAGGGCTATGGAAACCTTTCCTGAGAGGCAGGAGAGGTGGAATTAGCTCAGGAGCCTGACAGATTTGAGTCCGTCCTGGCTGTACCACTTCCTGGTGACGGCCTTAGACAAGTCACTTCTCCACTCTGAACCTCAGTCTCCTCATCTGTGAAAGCGGCACACCCTGCACATCTCATGGACAATGATGGGAGAGTGTGTACTGAGGACCTAGCAGCCTGCTGGACCATGGTGGGGACTTGGTCAACGTGTTTCTTCCTCTGCAGAAGGTGGGGTGCAGGCTTCGTATGAAGGGCTTGCCTGCAGGCCCTCAGGGCATGTTAAGAGATGGGACGATTGGGTGGGGCTTGCCAGTGTGGGGACTCCAGGGGGCAGGGCCATGCCGTGGCTTCTCTTGTAGCACTGAAGAAAGCTTGTATGAGGGACCCCAGGCCCTGGGCCCACTTTTGCCGCTCAGGGCCAGGACAGGTGCTGACATACCTGCTGCTCCCCTGCACACTGCCCTTCGAGTATATCTACTTCCGGAGCTTACGGTAAGGCTCAGCCAGGGGCCTGGGAGGGGCCTGGTGCACAGCTGGGATCCTGGCGGAGAGCAGTGTCCGTGGAGGAGGAGGGTGGCTGTCACAGTGGTGGGCAGAGCTGGGCAGGTGCAGAGCCTGCCTGGTCTCCCTGTGCTGCCTGGTGCTGGCTGCAGGGCCCACGGCCCTAGTGGTCCCCTCTGCAAAACGAGACTGATGGGAGGCAGTGGGACTGCTGCGATCAGAAGTCAGGCCCTCCCCTGTCTATGTGACTTCTCTCATTGCTCCACCCGTCAGAGTGATTCCTGAGAGTAACCCTAGAAGCTGGCCTAGCTCAGATTAGCTGTGGGGCCTGGGCCAAGTCTCTTGACCTCTCTGGGCCACAGGTTCCCTTTCTATAAAATAAGCCTCTTCCAAGTCAGACTGACTGTGGTTAAGCCCTTGCTAGCCATTCTGACTTGCTGACTAATGGATCACTGCAGATTTATTCATTCATTCCACCAATGGTTACTGAGGCCCTCTCAAGAGCCAAGGGCTGGCTGGGGGCTAGCTAAGGAGGCAGTACCGACCCAGACCCAGTTCCTGGCCGCATGGAGCTCAGGGCCCACCAGTGATCACACATTCACCTGTGCAGTTAGGACTCCACTTAGAGATACTTGGGACAGGTCTACAGTGGCTTTGAGCTGGCATAGCTCAAACTGACGCCACTAGCCAGGGAAGGCTGCCCAGAGGAGATGACTTTTGGGCTATTATCTGAAGGATGGGTCAGAGTCCACCAGGCAAGGGGGGAAGGGAAAAGCATTTCAGACAGATGGGACCCCTGTGAAGGTCCTGTGGTCCAAGTGAGTAGGACCCATTTGAGGAACAGGAAGTGGGGAGGCCCACGGCCCAGGAGGCTGGCAAGGGCAGGCACACAGGACTCTGCGGCCAGCTCTCTATGGCCTTTGTCCTGAGGGTGGTGGGAAGGCGGTGAAGGATTTATGCAGGAAGGTGTCATGGGGAGATCTGTAATTTAAAAAATTCTCTGCTCTCTGGAAGAAAGTTTGTGACAGTGAGCCTCAGGTCCTGCTCCACACTGAGCTAACGATTGTGTCAGTTCTGCTGTTTAAATGGCCAGTGGCCCCAAGCTTGGGTGCAGTGGCAAAATCAAGCTCAACGCAGCCTCAAACTCCTGGGCTCAAGTGATCCCCCTGCTGGGACTACAAGTGCATGCCACCACACCTGGCTAATTTTTTATTTGTAGAGACAACATCTTGTTATGTTGCCTACGCTGGTCTTTTTTTTTTTTTTTAATTAATTAATGTGGGGTTTTTTTTGAGATAAAAAGTCTCACTCTGTTGCCCTGGGTAGAGTGCCATGGTGTCATCATAGCTCACAGCAACCTCAGTCTCTTGGGGTCAAGTAATCCTCCTGTCTCAGCCTCCTGAGGAGCTGGGAGTATAGGCACCTACCACCATGCCCAGGTAGGTTTTTATTTTTTTCTATCTTTAGTAGAGATGGGGTATTGCTCTTGCTCAGGCTGCTCTGGAACTGTTAAACTCAAACAATCCTCCCACTTTGGCCTCCCAGAAGGCTAGGATTACAGGCTTGAGTCACTGCACCAGGCTACCTGCTTAGGCTGGTCTGGAACTCCTGGCCTCAAGTGAGCCTCCTGCCTTTGACTCCCAAAGTGCTGGGATTTTAAGTGTGGGCTACTGCTCCCAGCCTGGGACAGATTCCTGCTGACAGATTCTCCTTATACTGAGCTGTTTACTGAAACCACAGTTGAAATCAAAAAGAATAAATGTAAAGTCTGGGCTTTTCAGTAAAAAACAAACAAACAAACAAACAAAAGAATCCACTTGTGAACACTGATGTGGAGCCTAGACCATCGGGAAATTCATCCTTGGTATTTTCCATAAAGCACATGCTCAAAATGTAGGTTACATTAATAGAGGCAAAAGATCCAGAACAAGGGAGATGATGGTTTAGCTTTTGTTTCCCCTGTGACACCACACCCTCTGGACTGTACATGTGTTTTGAGCCCCTGGTTTAGGGTCCCTCCAGGGGCGATGTGGCACAGGGTGAGGCCCTACAGCATCTTCCCAGTGCTTTCTCAGCTGTGGTTGGATGACTTGGTCCTTTGCTGGCCCTGCAGGCATTGTCTCTGCAGAGACTCTTGCTTTCCTTGGCAGTGGAACAAGATGCAATTCAGAGCATCCTGAATCTGCTGCTGACTCTGTCACAAAGGGAGGATTTTGAGCCAGAGAGGGCTATGGTCAGATGTGTGTTTTAGGAAAGTCACAGTCTGAGAGGACAGTGCATGAAGGAGCCTGGGGTAAGGAGGGCAGGGGCTGGTCTTGGGAGAAGAGAGAGGAACGGATGGAGATATGGAGGAGGTTAGGAACCACAGTGGGGTGACTGCCCTCATTTCGTGGGTGAGAAAACAGGCCCAGAAAGGTTCCCTGACATGCCCAGGTCACACAGCTGATGTGCAGCAGAGCTGGGCTGCAGCCCCAAGCTGGTCTGACCCCAAAGCCCTGCCCTCTCTACTCCTGGATTTCCTAATTGTGCCCTCTGGAGTTGATGACCCAAGGCCTGGCCACCTCCACCAAGTTCAAAGCCCATCCAGGATTATTTAGCTATTGCAGGTGACCCTGTGGTGCCGACCTGCTCTGCCATGGTGACTAACACTGCTCAGCACCTGTTCCCCTGGCCTGGGTCTGGGCAGCCCTCAGGTGCAGGGCCCTTGGCTCTGTTGGGAGGAGCTCGGTGGGGCCGCACACTGGGGCCACCCACGAGGATGATGCTGCTTGCCCTCCAGGCTGGTGAAGTGGTTGCCCGACATGCCCAGGGACCTGTGCTGGATGCAGGGCCTGCTGCAGACCTTGGCCCTCGAGTTCTACTCCAGGACGAAGGCACAGCTACTTGGGCTGGTCAGGTGAGGGAGGCAGAGGGCTTGTGGGGGATTGCTGTGCTAGCTGGAGGGGGAGGGAAGGGAGGCAGCGCTGCATCCCCAGACCCTGGGCAGGCCATGTGGGCCGTCAGCCCGCCCATTCGCCCATGTTGCCACTGGCACGTGTGTTTGGTCACCACTGCGTGTAGACCAGTGCTGGATACTCGGACCAGTCTCAGTGGTCAGTCTGTGTGACCTGCTGGGAACAGTCACAAAGCGCGTCTCCCTGCTTTGTCAGCTCTCTGCTAGTCCTTCTGCCATTGTTCCAGATGTCCTCATGTGACCTTGTGCCAGGCTGGCCCCGTGTGTGATCAGGGTCCCTGCTGGCAGGGTCCTTGGCAGTCTCCCCGACCCACTCGACAGCCATCTGTTTAGTAGGGGGGTCAGCGCAGTCCTCCCAGGAGTGGCCATCCTTAGATCTTCCTGCCCTCCAGCTAAGCTGCAATGAGGACCTCGAGTTCTTCCTCAGCAGGATTTGAGAGAAGAGTGACCCAGGCTCACTGTGGCTGGGGCCACTGCCCCCCCATCCTTCACAGAACTCACACTGATTTCTGTTCCCTCTGCAGCCTGCCTATCACCAGCGCCCTGAACAGGGGCACCCTCCAGCCTGGGGCAGCTACTCCTAGGGACCTCATGGTGAAGCGAGGGCCCACCCATCAGGCCTGAGGGGGTCGAGTTGGGCCAGCCCAGAGACTGGTCTCCCTTGACTCCTGCTCCAGCCCTCATCTTGTGTGCTCATATCTGCCCTGGTGGGAGGAGGCCCTGCCAGCCTCTCTGGAGCCCCTGCACCTTGGAGCTGGTTGCCCGAGGCCTGGGTACTTCTTTTGTGGAAAAGACCCAGCCTGTTGGCATGTTTCCGGGTCACTGTGTACCCAGGTCACCTGCCTTGCCTCTGCCCCCTCTCAATAGGGGGAGAACAATTGGCGGGAGCTGAGACACATATCTGAGTTCCAGATTTGCACGTGGGGGGCCTGGAGGGCAGACTGCACAGGAGAGCTGTGCACAGCACTTCTCAGAAGACTGAGACAAGGCCGAGACACCCGAGGAGCAAGCTGCAGTGCTGGTGGGGAGTGGGGGATGGGACCCCTCCGATCCTCTCTCTGTCCTGCACTGGCCCTCAGGAGTAATCCCTGTGATCTATCCCACTCAGAAAACCTTGGTCACTGACTTCCTGTCGGGTCCAGCCTGTAGGAGAAGCGGAGGCGGAGGAGGGAGGGATTCTGGTCTCAGGATCCTGTTGCAGGTGCTTCTGTTGGGTCCCGAGGCCCCAGCTGCCACCACGGCCTCATTCCTTCAGAAGGTCTGCAACATCACAGGGCCTCCACCCCTTGCTAGCCCCTCTGCTTGGGGGCAGAGAGGGTGTTGGGGACACCAGGCCTCTGGCCTCTCGGAGTCGCTGCCCCCCCGTTCTCGGAGAGACTGTCAGCCCTGGTGCATGTGGGGAGGAGAAGGGATGGAGGCATGAGCAGGAGCAGAGGGCGCGAGAAATAAATATGGGAGCTAAAGACATAGAGAGGCATTCATTCATTCACCCATTCATTCATTCATTCACCCGGCTTATACTTCGTGAGTGAAAGGCTCTGGGACACAGCTGTGAACAAAACTTACATCTTGGTGGGTGTGCGGGAGCAGCTGTGGGACAGCAAACAGGAAAATGCAAATGTAAGGAGCAGCAGTGCTGTGAAGAAAACAAAATAGGGTGAGAAGGGTGGTGGGTTTGGGGTGGAGAACAGCAATGGCCCAGCTGGTCCGAGAGGGCCTCCTTGAGAGGACCATAGTTGCTGAGCCGAGACCTCAGGCTGAGAGTCAAAGAGTTTGGAAGCACAGGATGTGCAGGTGGCTGGCTCTGCGAGCCAGGAGGCAGGGGCAGGGGCAGGGGCAGGGGCTGGGGCTGGGTCATGGAGGGCACCATCAGCATGATGAGGAGTTTGGAGTTGGGCCAGGAGTAAAGAGGTGAGTGAAGAGAGAGCAAGTGGAGCTAGGAAGGCCTGGGGGTCGGGCAGCACTGGAAAAGGGACAGGAGGGGGCAGAGAGAAGATGTGGGGGCTCTCCACCTTCCCACCATCTCCCAAACCCGCTTGGTCTGAGCTGGCCTCTGCTCCCCTCTTGTTATCCCCCTGGGTGGAAGCAAACATAGACACAGTCCCCTGTGTCAGGAAGGGGCTGTCCCTCTTGGAGTCAAGACAACCTGCAGCCCCCATGACACTGCCCTGGGCTGAGATGCTGAGTGCACTGTCCCCACTCCTAGGGGCTGGGCTTGGGATTTCTTCCCCCAGGGGAGAGGGGAGGACTGGCCACCTGGGCCTTGGCCTCCAGTTAAAGATCTAGACTCTCTGGAGGCCTTTTAGAATATTCGCACTCTGTCCTTTGTCTCTCATCATGGGCACATCCACGCCCATAGGCACTCATCCTCCATCACCCCTCCCTTGTCAGTTCTGTAGGGGCGTCTTTGACCCGTGCTGTCTTGGTCCTTATTGCTTTGTTTTGTGTCTTAGGCCGGGAAAAGAGAGCTGGCCATACTCACCATCTTTCTCCTTTCCCAAACAGCATGTGGTGAAGTATTTCTGGCTTACTAGGTTGAAAAGCTCATTTGCTCACAACACCCTGTTCTAAAAACTTCTCTTTGATCTTAATATTTGTGACTCATATCAAGGTCATCTGCTCACAACTTGCCAATTGTAGATAACATTCACAAGCATCCCTCACATTATTTTACAGATTGGAAGCACTTCCCCAGTTTCACCTCTTATTTAACTCTCAGGTATTTTCCCACAGGCATTAAAATCCAGCTGCCTGTGGCTTCCCCACTGATCCCCACTCTGCACTCTGCACCCTCTGCCTGGGAGCAGCCTGCAAAGACAGCAAGGTGTTGATCTGGTCCCCCAGGGGCTGCTCTTCCTGGCATACAGCCTGCCCTGTACAACTGCTCCTAGAGGGGTTACCACACCCCGTGATGCAGCTCAGGAAGCTCTGGACTCATACCCCTAGTTTGTTCATAACCCTCTGGGAGCATGGGGTCCAGCAGCACCCCAGATGGAATATGACCAGCCCTGGACCTAAATTGTCTTTCACCTCCCACCTCCTGGCTACTGCCTCAGAATGAATGAGCTTGACCTACACCAACCTGGGGGATATCACCAGGGCAGCATTCACCATTAGCACCATGCCTTTCCTTGAGCCTGGAGCTGGCCCAGCTGGCAGCCCAGGAGCTGACCCAGGTCACAGTCCCCTGACTTGTTACTAGGATCCTCCTGACACAGAGCTTAAGTTGTTGCAGAGTGGACCTTGGGCCCTGAATTCAGGTCGGTCCAGATTTGAGTCTGTTCCATCTCTGCAACTCAGAATTGCTGTGACCCAGGGAAATTCCTCACCTCTCAGAGCCTCAGTCTTCCTTGGCATAAAATGGAGATAATGGCACACACCTCATGAATATTTACTTGAGAAATTTAAATGCTCCTGACTGACAACATTAAATGATAGAGTCTCAGAAAGGGCAGTGAGGAGTGAAAGGTGCATTGACTACCTGCTGGTGTGTGCTGGGCCTCCATTCAGTCTCACTCAGCCCCAGGGTGAGGGGCAGTCCAGACAAAACACGGAGGGCTAAGGTTGGAGCCCAGACCTGTGTGAGGTCGGAGCCCTCTCTGGCCCCTGTGTCTGGCCTCCCATCAGTTGTGCTAAAGTCATCCACCCTCCCCTTTCTCCCAGCATCCCAGCCAGAGGCCTTTCTGGGCCCTGGAGTCCTGGAGCAGCTATGGCTTCCATTTGTAAGCCACATTCCTGGACTGGATACAAGCCTCCCAGCCTGGCTTTCTGAGAGCTGATTGTTTGCTGAGTGTTTCCCTATGCCTGAAGCAGATCCCCAGCCAAGGGACTCCTGTGCCTCTATTGCTATCTCCAACCCCCACAAGTACACGTCACCTTAAAGCTTGCAAAGCCCATCTCATGTAATTCTCACAGCAACCCTAGGGAGTCTTTATTAGTCTCATTTTATTGGTGAGGAAACTGAAGCTCAGCGAGGGAAGTGCTTGAGCTGGAATGTCCAAGCCTGTGCTCTTGGCAGCAGAAAGATCCCTGGACTATCACGGCTTCCCGTGCACCTGCTCTGTGCTGAGCAAGTCCTTTCCTTGATCAGCTCTTTATTTCCTTGTCTTTAAAATTAGAAGTTGGCCTAGCTGTTTTCAAAGGAATCTCCAGATCTTCTCTGAGTCCCTAACACATGAGATTATAGGCTGTGGTTAGGGGAAGTAGAGCTGATTTCAGGAGAGGATTAACCACAGAGGAACTAGTTCTTCAACTGGTCTTTGTGGGTACTAGATATTGGGTTGGCAGGAAGTTGTTCTGGAGGGCAAACTTCAGGTGCACATGTAGGATGGGGTGACCCATGGTAAATTAAACCAACAAGAAATCTGACACTTAGAGAGCAGAAGCTCCTTGTGGCAGGTCACACAGTCAGTCAATGGTGAAGTTAGCATTCAAGCCCAGATCAGGCTGTGGTTCCACTTTGTCTGGATACTAGGATTCTGGGTAGAAATACAGATGCTCAGGACTTTTCTGCAGGAAACCTAAGGTAATTGATCTTGAGCTAGATCTGTTTGGGCAGGGGTGTGTTTGGAGCTCATAGTTCCTGGGCACAGAAGTCCTCTGGGGCCACTCCATGGGCCCACCTTCCTGATCCAGCACCTTGTGCTTCAGACTTGCTCAATACCAGCTGTGGCATAAGGGCCGGTTTGTGCTAATTCGCAGTCAGAGAAGCTATGGGGTATCTGCCCCGGCACTATATCCTGGCCACGTGAGGTATTCCCAGGCAGATGCCTCAACTCCTCTGAGCATGGCACTCTGCCTATAAATCTGATCATGTACACTAAATGGATATTTTGTGATGTTAAGGAATAATCATTACTTTTTAGGTGTGTTAAGGTATTGGGAATATGTTTTCAAAGAGTTATTATCTCTTAGGGATGCATATTGATGTATCTGTGAATGAAATCATATAACACATAAAATTTGTTTCAGAGTTAATCTAGGTGTGTGGGAGTTGATGAAGCCTGAGTTGGTAACACTTGACACTGGTGGTGGGTACACGGAACTTCATCATTCCATTCTCTCTGACTTTATATGTTTGACATTTTCATATTCAACAAATACTTAACATAAAAATCTTGATGGTATACACAAATAGGAAAAACACCTCAAGATAAAACATAACAAAGCAAAACATGCACACCAGGAGCTGTGGTTACCCAGCACGGGTAGGAGGGCATGAGGCTGACGTTAGCCAGGCGCGTTCAGCACCGCGGACAGTGACTAGCCTTCCCTGCAGTCCCAGCAACCTCCCGGGATGGATTGCAGAAGGCTGCGAATTTAGAGATTTTTCCAGATCCTCCTTATTTAAAAAGAGTATGTTCAGGACAAAGGGCTATCCAGTCTCTCCTTACACATCTACAAGGCTGAGGTGTCCTCTACTCAAAGGGCAATTGAGGCGTTGATGGACATTTTTGGTTCTTGGAAAGAGGTTTTCTCCTCTTTAAGGATGGATACCTCTGCCCAAAACCAATTGGGCATATATATGTCTCTGCCTATTTCTGGGTTCTCTATCCTGTTCCATTTACTTATACGTTTATGCACGCGCCAACATTACACTGTCTTGATCTAAAGCTTTAAGGCAAGTCGTCTTATAGCATGTCTTGAAATCAGGTAGTGTGAGCTCTCCAACTTTTCTGTTCTTTTTCAAAATTGTTTGGACTACTCTAAGTTCTCTGCTTTCCTATATACATTTTAGAACCAGCTTGACAATTTGTATGAGAGTCCAGTGGAATTTTGCTTGGGATTGTGTTTACTTTATAGGTAAATTTGAGGTGAATGGGCACGTTAGCAATGTTCAATCTTTCAATCAATGAAGAGTATATCTCTCTATTTCTTTAATTTCTCTCATCAGTGTTTTGTAGATTTTTGGTATACAAATTGTGCGCACATTTTCTTAGATCTGTTCTAAAGTATTTAAGGATTTTTTGATGCCACTGCAAATGATATTTTAAAAATTTTAATTTCTAGGTCCCAGCATGGTGGCTCACGCCTATAATCCTAGCACTCTGGGAAGCTGTGGCAGGTGGATCGCCTGAGCCCAGGAGTCGGAGACAGCCTGAGCAAGAGTGAGACCCCGTCTCTAAAAAGAGCCAGGCATTGTGGTGGGCCCCTGTAGTCCCAGCTACTTGGGAGGCTGAGGCAAGAGAATCACTTGAGCCCAAGAGTTTGAGTTTGCTGTGAGCTATAATGCTACAAGAAAGTGAGATTATGTCTCAAAAAAAATTTAATTTATAATTGTTTGTTGATAGTATCTATAAATATAATAAGGTTTTGTTTGTTGGCATTGCATCATATGACCTTGCTAAATTCCCTTATTACTTCTAGTAGCTTCCCCCAACCCCTCCAGATTTCTAGAGATTTTCCATGCTAATGGAGGATTTTCTTTAGGCAGAATCATGGTCCTCCAAAAATGTCCATATTCTAATGCCCAGAGCCTGCAAATGTTATATGTTAAAGGGAAATCAAGGATGCAGGTGGAATGAAGGTTGCTAACCTCAAAATAGGCAGAAGAGTCAATGTCAGATGATGATACGATGTGAGAAAGACCAGACTGATCATTACTAGCTTTGAGGAAGGAAAGGGGCCATGAACCAAGAATGGGGTAGCTCTAGAAGCTAGAAAGGCAAGGGAGCAGATTCTTCCCTGGAGCCGCCAGAAAGTTTAGCCCTTCCTTTCAGTCTAGTGCCACCTGCATTTGTGTTCTGACCTATGGAACTGAGTTTGTGGCAATTTTTTACCGCCCCTGTGGCATTGGGGCCACATGTGGCCTTCTGATCCTTGAGTATGGCCTTTTGGCTGAATCCAAATTTTACAGAGGAAATTCCTTTAATAAAGGGATTTCTTCTGTGAAGTTTAGACTTGTTCAAGTGGCTGTAGTTAGGGATCTGGAGGGCTATATATGGTCTTGAGGCCATAGGTTCCCCACCCTGCATGGCTTTTGACACCTTCTCTCTCTCTCTCTCAATGTACATACACACAAACTTGTTGTATTAGTGTTATAATTTGGGTTTTTTTTGTAAAACCATTTGAAAGTGTCTTCAATCATGTCAGTTGAAGACATGATTCTTCTTCATCCCCCCCAAATATGTATCTCCTAGGCAAATGACCATTATTAGCACTAATTGCACCTCGGATAAACCTCATTGGCTATGATACTGCCACTGCACAAAGCTCAAATGACCATTATATCATATAACCACAGTACAATTGTCAAATTTAGAAAATTTAAAATTCATACAATATTATTTAATATACAATCAATATTTAAATGTTGTGAATTGTCCCTATAAAGTCCCTATGGCTTTTTGCAAAAAGATCCAGTCAGTATTCAATCCAGAATCACATACATTGTATGTGGTTGCCAAATCTCCTTAGCCACCTTTATCTAGAGTAGTTCTCTCGGCTGTTTTTTGTCTTTTATAACATTGACGTTTTTGAAGAGTTCAGGTCAGTTGTTTTATAAGATGTCCCCTAACTTGGCCTTTGCTTTCATCTCTCACTATTAGACGCGGGCTGTGAAGTTTGGTAGGAATTCCACGTAAGTGGTCTGTATCGATTTGGGTAGGAATCCCACGTAAGTGGTCTGTATCCGTTTGGGTAGGAATTCCACATAAGTGGTCTGTATCCGTTTGGGTAGGAATTTGACGTAAGTGGTCTGATCCGTTTGGGTAGGAATTCCACATAAGTGGCCTGTATCCATTTGGGTAGGAATTCCACGTAAGTGGTCTGTATCCGTTTGGGTAGGAATTTCACGTAAGTGGCCTGTATCTGTTTGGGTAGGAATTCCACGTAAGTGGTGTGTATCCGTTTCTGCACATCACATCCGGAGGTACAGGCTGTCAGTTTGCCAGGTTATTGGCGGTATCTTTTTAAATTCTTTTTTTTTTTGAGACAGTCTCACTCTGTCACCCTGGGTAGAGTGTTGTGGCATCATAGCTCACAGCAACCTTAAACTCTTGGGCTCAGTGATCCTCCTGCCTCAGCCTTCCGAGTAGCCGGAAATACAGGAACCCACACAGTATCTTGCTATTTTTAAAGACAGGGTCTGGCTCTTTCTCAGGCTGGTCTTGAATGCCTGAACTTGGGCAATCCACAGTGCTACCAGGCCAGGCCACCAGCCTTAGCCTCCCACAGTGCTAGGATTACAGGCATGAGCCACCACTCCTGGCCTCCCTATTCCACGTTTTGACAGGTAAGACCTAATTGCAACATGTCTGAATGTAAAGTCTCCACCCCAAATTGAACACAGTGGTAAGTAATGGTAAGCAACATGTAGGTTTGTCGAGAACACAGAAGTCAGGACCACCTTCATATTATTAGTTATTGTTTTACTAGACAGAAGAGCATTCTCTTCTCTCCTCATTTATTCCTTTTCTTTTTTAGTTTCAGGATGAAACTTTCCTAATTCATTTTTTTCCTTTCTAATTCATTTTTTTTCTTTGCTCTCTCTTTTTCTTCTTTTTTTTTAGATAGACTCTCACCCTGTGGTGATTACAGCCTAGAGTGCTGTAGTATCACAAACCTCAAACTCTTGGGTTTACGTGATCCTTCTACCTCAGCCTCCCAAGTAGCTGGGACTACAGGTGCCCCACACCACACAACTACTTTTTCTATTTTTAGTAAAGATGGGGTCTTGCTCTTGCTCAGGATGGTCTGGAATGCTTGAGCTCAAGCAATCCACTGTATCTTGCCCTAATTCATTTTTAAACATACCCATATGAAATATTTTTATTTTACATATAAAATATACATAATATTTTATCATACTATGTATACATGTACACACACATACACACAGCAAATTGTTATTTAGGTATAACTAATACAAAAATCTCAAGTATGTACCTCCTTTTTTTTGTTTTGAGATAGGGTCTTGCTCTGTCACCCAGGCTGGGGTACAGTGGCAACATCATAGCTCACTACAATCTCAAACTCCTGGGCTCAAGCCATCCTCCTGTTTCAAGACTCCTTAGTAGCTGGGACTATAGGCACATCCTGCCAAGCACAGCTAATTTTCTTTTTAATAGAGATGGGGGTCTTGCTATTGCCCAGGTTGGGCTTTAACTCCTGACCTTAAGCAATCCTCCTTTCTTGGCCTCCCAAAGTGCTAGGATTATAGGGGAGAGCCACTGCACCCAGCCCTACTTCTACAATCTTTAACATGTATATCTATACAGGAGTAGGTACACAATTTGCAGTGTCCAGAGTTAAGATTGAAATGCAGGCCCTCTTGTTCAAAAGCCAGGTAAAAAATGCTGTTAAAGATACTAAAATATGAAGCTTTTATTTTTCTTCCACAGTCTGCCACCTGTCATGGTGCTTTTTGTTATTTAATGTCACTCTCCTGAACACTGGGAGGCCTGTGGGGCTAGGTACTGATCTGGTGATAAGGACACCTGCCTTTGCTGAGCAGCTACCAAACGCAGGGCAGTGCTGGTCATCAGCTTCTATCACATCCCACTCTGAGATGCCAGGAGGCATGTCTGACCTGACCTTCTTGGTGGCTGTGCCAAGTGATCTCTGTGGTCACTGGGCAGGGGCAAGGAGAGAGATTGGGCAGGGCTAGGATACTAGAGGATGGCAGACTGGGCACTCAAGGAGTTGTCTCTGGAAGGTGGCAGGAGAGGGTAGGCTCCAAAGCTCCAAGTCCCAGATGCTTGCTCTATTGTCCCATCTGATCTCACTTACAAAATATGAAGATTAAAGTTACAATTTCAAGGTGGCAACCATAGGGCATTAAATCCCAAACATGAGGCCCTTCTGAGCACAGGACCCCACGTGACTCCCCAGCTGCACACCCATGAAGCAGCGCCTGCATCAATGTCTACGTCAGTGCTTGCACTTGTGTCTGTATCATCACGTAACCACCAGTGAGGGCAACATCTGATGCCTCCAACACTCTGAAGGGGAGGTTCCTGTCTATTCTCAGTCAGCCCCCTCCATGCCCCAAATTAATACTATTCTGACCTCTATCAGATAGATTAGTTTTGGTTGTCTTTGAACTGTATGTGTTGGAATTGTACAACATATCCTCTTTAGTGTTTGGCTTGTTCTGTTCATCGCTTTGACTGTGAGATTTCCTTACCCTGTATGTACCAGCAATTCCTTTTTTAATTGCTGTATGGTTTATCTTGCATGAATATGTCACAATTTATCCATTTTATTGGTGGTGGGTATTTTAGTTGTTTCAACTTTTGTCTATTATGCTCAAATTGTTTCTGATTTGGCCTGTGGTAACCCTTTCACACTGGGTCCTGTTGCCTTTTGACATCATTTTTGAACACTTTCTTATTTTTTGGCTCAACAAGATGTTTTAAGTTCATCTTGTACTTTCCTTGCCCTGCAACTGGCCTCTTCTCGAAGATATCCTAGTTCCTTTTTCTGGGGGATGTATTTAGAAATGAAGATGTAGGCAATGGGTGTGTCTAGTATCATAGGGATATCATTGTCTAAAGACCTTTCAGCAAAGATCAGATAAAAATTGTAAATGCATGCTCATACCTCTGATTCCAGTCCAGTCTCATAGGGTTCTTCTTTGCCTCCTCTCATTCCCCACTTATATCTTCTTTCCCCCACAGTGAGAACCTGCACCTGAATTGTTCTTGACAATGTTTGAGGGCTGGGAATACCCTGTTTCTTTTTTGGAAAGACATCCAGAAGCCTCTGGAGTCAGGGTTAATTGCTCAGTTTCCTCTCCCTGTCCACCGTGCACACATGGCCTCTGCCCCTCAGCTCATGTGTGCGCCTCCTATACAAGGCTGCAAATGTGCCACTCTAGAGCAGTTCCTCATGTTGTGGTGACCCCCAACCATAAAATTATTTTCATTGCTAGCTGGCTGTTTTCAGTGGAGAAATTTGCTAGCAAGGAAAATAATTTTATGGTTGGGGGTCACCACAACATGAGGAACTGTATTAAAGGGTCGCGGCATTAGGGAGGTTGAGAACCACTGCCTAGAGCAAAAAGGAGCAAATGGTAACGGCCCCCGTGCATCTGCTTTGCTCCAGATTCCTGCTGGTATAGACTTGTCTCATCCTCCTGGCTGTAGCACTTAGAGGAAGGAATTATTTTTCCTCTTTCACAGCTGATTATGCTGAGCCTCTAAATTCAAGGAGTTGTACTAAGATCTTTCTAGAACTCGGTTGTTCTCAGATTGTAGTTTGCACTACAGGAAGTGCCTTATTAAATGCATATTTCTAGGTCCTATCCCGGGAGAGTCTTTCCCTTTAGGTCTGGTGTGGGCCCTGGAGTCTGCAATTCAACACTCTTCTAGACCCCGCCCCTCTCCGGCTCCCAGGATACTGTGAGCCGTATTTCTTTTTACAGCACCTGTCATTCATCACCTGAAACCATCTTGGTTATTTACCAATGTCAGTTGCAAGAAGACAGCTTTTGCTCGTCTTCTCCCTTGATGCGTCTCAGGAACCTGGGCCAGTGCCTGAACGCACAATGAATCTTTCAGGTCGCGTCTGGCTGGAGCATCTCCTGAGCCCGTGCCGAGCGCTTGCCGGATGACAGAATCCGGGAGTTGAACGAATGGCGGGACTGACCGCGACGCGGACACAGCACTGGGCACTCGGGGTCCGCGTGGGGGAGCGGGGTAGCAGCGGCTGGGGGTGGGTGCGGCGGGTTCGCCCGGGCGGCGCCGTGACGTCACGAGTGCGGAGCGCCCGCCGCGCGGCGGGCGGCGGCATGACGTCATACCCACGGAGCGGAGCCTCCCCGCGCCGGGCGGCGCCGTGACGTCACGCCTGCGGAGCTGGCGGGGCGGGCGCGTGCGGGGTGCGGGCGCGTGCGAGTGCGGGCCGGGAGGCGGCAGCGGCGGCGGCATGGCGGAGAGCGAGGCCGAGACCCCCAGCACCCCGGGGGAGTTCGAGAGCAAGTACTTCGAGTTCCACGGCGTGCGGCTGCCGCCCTTCTGCCGCGGGAAGATGGAGGAGATCGCCAACTTCCCGGTGCGGCCCAGCGACGTGTGGATCGTCACCTACCCCAAGTCGGGTGAGCCCCGCGCCGACCGCGCCCGGCCCGCCGCGCCCCTGCTCTGACGCGCGCCCGCCCGCCCGCCCGCGTCCCCGCCGCGCCGCGCCGGGCTTGGGGGCACCCTCGCCGCGCCCACCGCCCTTCTGTGCTCAGAAGCTGGCGGGACGGGGCGGGGGCGGTCTTGGCCAGCACTGGGGAGACCAAGGCCGTAGTCCTTCGGGGGCGGCCCGGGGCCCGCGGTTGGGCTGCGTTCAGTGGAGGTGGGACTGTTTGCCCTGTGCTGCCAGAAGACGGGCCCAGGGCCGCCACCCATCCCTGCTGTTCCTCTGTTTACCTGCTGGCTGTGTGACCTTGGACAGGTCGCTCAACCTCTCTGTTCCTGAATCCTGTCCAGCCATTGATGAGTGCAAAGTCCCAGGTGATCACCACCGAAGGGGGATAATACAGGTGTTAGGGCTGTGTGTATACGTCCCTCTTTTGCAGCGTGGGCTCCAGGTGGGGGATGGGGCCAGCCTTGTGCCGAGTGCTTTGGCATTTTCTTGTTTCAGGGCGGCATCCGTGACCTGGTCTGTGCCCTGGGCATTCATATTTCTCAGCATTAACTGACAGCCTGTTCACTGCCACCATTTAAAGTAGAGATGGTTATTCCCACTTTACAGTCTGGGCATTGAGGCTCAGAGGGAGAGGAGGCTTGTCCAAGGTCACTGAGCTGGTGCGCGCGGAGCAGACCTGGAATTTAAAGCCAGGCAGGTCCACTTCCAGACCTGATATAACAGATGGTTGTATAGTGTCCCATCTGAGGTTTGTAGGGAAAGAAGGTAGCTTTCCTGTTCTCTGAACTTGTCCTGAGGGCTCCCCTTGTTGCCACTGTGCACCTGGCAGACGGTGAATTGATTTAGAAGATGTCTGGCCCTAAAGTCATGTTGGACCAGCACTGGGCCTGGTTGTAGGAAAGCTGTCATAACTTTGTAGGGTCCCAGACACTCTTCTGAGAAAGGTTGGGGTAGGGGCTGGCAGGGCAGGGTGCTGGGCTTGGAGGTGGGCTGACTGGTCTGGAGCTCCTGCCAGGCCCCGTGGGAAGAGGAAGTGGAAGATGAGCATGGGACTCTTGCTATGGCTGGGAACTTTTCTGCACAGCAGCCCCCAGCCCCTTACCCACACTGTGGGGCACCATGGGTGTGGGCACTTAGAAATTTTCAGATTTTAAAGAAATAGTTGCGCATAGGACATATATGCTGTGAGATCCCCCATTGGGTTTGGGGCTACACTTTGGAATGATACACATGTATAATATTTTTGCAAAAAGTGTGTGACTATCCCCATTAAGTGGGATAAATAAAGATTAAAAATAGCCTCATGTCGGTTTAGGACATGATTGCCTTCAAATGAATTGTGAAAAACTTGCTTTTTGGAGTTCTTTAATATTTTGGAATTGCAGTTGAGGGATTGAGGTCCTGTGTTGCTCCCTGTTTTAGGGATGGTGATGGAGACTGAAAAATTAAGTCCCTAGAAGGGCGTGGGAGACCCATCAGCTTTGTGACTTGATATTCCTGCTCCACTGAGGAGAGCTGGAATGGGATGTAAATTTTAGGGAAGTGTTCTCAACAGTCCCCAACTCCTTTAACACGAGGGACCAATTTCATGGAAGACAGTTTTTCCATAGATCCAGGATGAGGGGATAAGGGTCTTCAAGCAATTGATTTATTATGGCCTCTGTGCAGTCAGACCCCCCTGCTAATGATGGTCTGTGGTTGCAGCCGCTCCCCAGCGCTGGCATCACTGCCTCAGCTCCACCTCAGGTCATCGGGCATCAGATTCTCATAAGGAGCAGCAACCTAGATCCATCAAGTGTGCAGGGTACGGTAGGGACCACACTCCTACCTGTTACCCATCTGATAGGAGTGGAGCTCAGGCAGTGATTCATGTGATGGGGAGTGGCTGTAAATACAAATGAAGCTCAACTTGCTCATCCACTGCTTAGCGCCTGCTGTGCAGCCCCAGTCCTAACAGGCCACAGACCACTCCCAGTCATGTTTGTAACTTACATCTTCCAAAGACCAACAAAAACACACATCTGACCTAGACTTTTTAACAAGGAGAGAAAACACAGTGGCTCTTTCCCTTGGTAACAGAAAATGCAGCAATGGTCTCAAGACCCTCATGAAGTCCCTTCACATAAAGTCCTAGAAAGCCACCTTTCTGAAACTTAACAAAAAAAATGTTTTCAACAGCTCTTGTGGGCTTTTCATGCTTACTGTCCCTCAGTCTGTCAACTGCCAGTAAGGGCTGGGAAACCTCTGGAAAACCTTGTTGGAATTGTATGTAAGCCAAGAGCAAGTAACGTTGATAATCAGACCATGGACTGCCAGCCACATTCTGTGCCTTGCAGCTTACAAAGCTCTTTGTGACTGTTGTCCCAGCAGATTGTCCCCAAAGCTAGTCTTTCATTTCACAGTTGGGGAAATGGAGGCTGTAGGAGATTTTGTGCCTTCCTTGCCAAGCTCATGTGGCTGGTACGAGGGTGACTTGAGCCGACTGAGGGCTTTGGATACTCCTTGGGGTTAAGGAGACGCAGAGCATGTGATGTGTGCGGGCCAGTATTTTCTGTTCCTTTACACTGCCTGGTTCTGAAGCTTGCTCTTTTCCACTTTGTCATCCCTTCCATGGGAATAGGTAGTGTGAGTGGGAAGTCTTCTCAGGAGAGGTGGCCTGTTTCCTCCACTCACAGTCCAGAGCGCCCCCTGCCTACTTGCTGAGGCTGCACTTTGCCCTCAGGTCCTTCCAGGGGCTGCTGTCCCAACACATGCCTCAGTTTGGCTGACACCTGGCACACTTTAGGAATGGTTAAGCAGCACTCAGCAAGCCTGTTGCCAGGCGTCCCACCAGTAACCTGTGAGGGACTCTCGTACCTTTTTTCCATAGGCGTAAAGAAGGCAGAAAGTTGCTCAGGGCCACTGAGGCACAGGCCAGGTCTGGTTAGGTCTCCTGGCCCACAGCCAGCCTCTCCCCGCCCCACAGGTGCCCTGTTGTTTTGGAAAGTCTTGAGCAGGGCTTGCCCCTGGCCACAGGGCGGAGGGAGGATCCGCTTTCTTTTGAGTGTTCTTTGTAAACTTTGTAACCCTGAACCCTGGAAGTGTCAGGCCACTAAGGGATTTTTTTTCTTTTTTTTGAGACAAAGTCTCACTTTGTCACCCTTGGTAGAGTGCCATGGTGTCATAACTCACAGCAACCTCAGACTCTTGGGCTCAAGTGATTCTCTTGGCTCAGCCTCCCAAGTAGCTGGGACTATAGGCGCCCACCACAATACTGGCTATTTTTAGAGACAGGGTCTCGCTCTGGCTCCATCTGGTCCTGGTCCTGTGAACTCAGGTAATCCACCCGCCTCGGCCTCCCAAGTGCTGGGATTAGGCGTGAGGCATCGTGCCCAGCCGCCACTTAGGGATTTTGAGGCTCTGTCACGCTCCACGTACTCTCTGGGTGAACTTCAGTTAACTGAGTTCACATGTTCCTTCCCTTTATTTTCCTTCCCTGCACCTCTGCGTCCCTCCCCCACCACAGGGGATCTGTA
The DNA here is from genome assembly GCA_963574655.1 of Perodicticus potto. Taxonomy (NCBI): domain Eukaryota; kingdom Metazoa; phylum Chordata; class Mammalia; order Primates; family Lorisidae; genus Perodicticus; species Perodicticus potto. The sequence goes on along the minus strand of CAUYRH010054952.1, from coordinate 53,861 downwards.
GGAGGTGCCAGTGCTTAGAGATAAAGAACCTGGCTTTGGGTCGGAAACCCTGGGTTTGAATGCAGCTTTGCTGCTGACTAGCTGGGCAATGACCCCCTTTGAGATGAGGTTTGGGTGCAGGGCGGAGAGACCACCTCAGCCCCCAGTGTGTGGCTGTCAGGATGAGCAGAATGGCAGCACCACACGCATGGTAAATGCAGGAAAACGTCTTCATTGCTAACGCTGACTTTTAACCCTGAGCACCTGTTGTGGCCACATGGTTTTCTAGGTGCTGGGGAGACAGAGGCCCCATCTGATGCCTGTGCTCAGTAAGCTGACAGTCTGCTGGGGGACAACGGGGGACATGGTCGTGCTGGGATTGGGACAACCACCAGGACTAACAGCTGCCCCCTTCACCTACCATGGCAGGGCACCCATGGGTTCCTTGGATTTGTAGCATCTGAGTCTAGGAGATCACAATGAACTTGCAGGTGGTCAGAGCCACAAGGGCCTGGAAAGTCTCCTGTCAACTCCCCCACTGAGGGGGGAAGAGGTTCCTGTGGGCTGGGGGCTTTCTGGTGGCCAGCACGGTGATGATCAGGTCCCCGCTGTCTGCCTCCTGTCTGCTGCACAGCACTGCGCTCACAGGGATTCTTTCTGTGTTTCTGACACTTTAGCGCGGGTGACATGTTAGGACCGTGCTGTCCAGTATAGAAAGCTTCTGCCCACAGGAGGCTATTTGAGTTTAATGGATTAAAATGAACTACTCGTAAAAGTAGAAACTCACCCTTCAGTAGTGGCACCATGTTTGGGTGGCTAGTGGGGCAGCACAGGTGTGGGTGTTCCCGCCTGCACTGAGAGTCTGGGGGATGGCACCAGTTAAACTGGAAACCAGGTATTAGGAGCCCCGTGGGTTGTGTAAATCGGAGCTGGGCACTCCCTCTGTGGAGGTATTCATGGGCTCCCGAGGGCTCCAGGGACATCCAGACTTGGATCTGCCCTGATCCAAGATTGTCTCTTAGCCTGGAGAGTGGCCCATTTCGTCTGTCACGTTGCCGCTCCCCACTCCTGGTTGCAGGATGAGAACTTCCCATCTTCCTACTCCACCTGTCTGCTAACCGGGGACCAGACATCCCGCCTGGGTCTCCTCCTCAGTACCTTTCAGCACGTGAGAGCTGTTCGTCTGCACCTTCTTCCGGTTTCTGTACTTTCTAGGGAGATGTGGCTGTAATTCTTTTTTCCTCTGGGTAATGTGTCTTTTCTTCCTAGCTACCTCCCATGTTTACTCATTATTTTTGATTTTAAGAACTTTGAATGTGATATATCTAGGGTAGTGGTTCTCAACCTGTGGGTTGTATTAAAGGGCCACGGCATTAGGAAGGTTGAGAACCACTGATTTAGGGTGTTTTTTTTGTTTGTTTGTTTTGTTTTTTTTAGTTGTCTTGCTTGGGGTTCTCTTAGTTTCTTAGGCCTAAGAGAAGGTCCAAGAAGATTTGATGCTTTTCGTTATTTTGGAAAAATTCTGCGCCATTGTCTAGTCAATTTTTTTTTTTTTTTTTTTTTTGGGTAGAGACAGAGTCTCAGTTTATCGCCCTCAGTAGAGTGCTGTGGCGTCACACAGCTCACAGCAACCTCCAACTCCTGGGCTTAGGCGATTCTCTTGCCTCAGTCTCCCGAGTAGCTGGGACTACAGGCGCCTGCCACAACGCCCGGCTATTTTTCTGTTTTGCAGTTTGGCTGAGGCCGGGTTTGAACCCGCCACCTTCGGTATATGGGGCCGGCGCCCTACTCCATGAGCCATAGGCGCCGCCCATAGTCAAATATTTTTTTTTATTTCATCCTCTCTTTTGAGGTTGTTCAGTATTATTCTATGGCTGTTGAATGTTCTGCCCCCCACCCCCTTCTCTCTCTATTTTTTTTTTTTTTTTTTGAGTTGCAGTCTTGCCATTTTTCCTAGGCTGGCCTTCAAACTCCTGGCTTCAATCAGTCCTTCCACCTCTGCCTTCTGAGTAGCCAGGATTATAGGCATAGCTGCTGCTGCTTTTTTTTTTTCTCTTTGTGTTTCGGTTTGTGTGGTTTCTATGGACTAATCTCTGGCTGTTCCCTGCTCTGTGTCGAGTCTGTTGGTGAGCTGTGGAGAGCGTTCTGTGTTTCTGTGATTGTGTTTTCTCCTCCAGCATTTCTACTTAACCATTTACACGTCTCTGCTGAAAGAGTCCATCTGTTTGTGCATGTTGTTCACCTTTTCCATGGCAGTCTTTAATATATTAATCAGATTTATTTTACATTCTCTGACTCTGATTCTGTTGATTGCTTTGTCTCTTGACAGTTGGATAATTTTTTTCTTGCCTTTTTTTGAGGAGTGCTTTTGGCTACTGGACATAGTGTGTCAGATAGTGGAGACTGAGGTCAGTCAGTTTATGTTGGGAAATGAGCCTCAGTTAGGGGATTGAGTTAATCTAGGCTGGTTGGGCTGCTTTGGGTTCTATCGGTCTGGTTACTCTGAGTGACTGCTGGTTTCCAATTTCCCACAACTCAGTGAAGGGACTGACTTACCAGAGGGTTTTTCTCAACGTTCCTGTTCCACCTTCAGCTTTTGGGCTTCTTTCAGGTCCGAGCCACACTCTCATCCTTCTGCTGGTGGTAGGCCGCCCTTGTTGCTTTGGTTTACTAGCTTGGATGGGAGCGTTTTGGGGGTTCTCTGTTGTCTGGACTAGTTGCAGTCGTATGCAGGCTCCTGTTCCTGAGCTTGGGTGGGACCTCCTTGCTGATCCTGCCTTCCTCTGAGGGGCAGCCAGGCGTGTCCTAGGTGGCGGGTGTGTGCAGGAAAGCTTTATGCCCATTCTCTAGCATTTGGGCCCAGGGACAGTTTCCTGCCCCTCTGTGAAGTATAGAGCTTTGGATTTTCTTTTGCTCATCTCCAGCCATGTTGGGTCTTTACTGGTGCCCTGGGGGGCTATGGGGTTCGATGCCCTTCCCCAGCCTAGCATCCTACAGCCATATGCCCATAGGGGAGGAGGGTGGAGGCAGGGTGGGAGAGAGGTGCTGGCAGGGCAAGAGAGGGGCACAGGCAGGGCATTTTGCTTTCCTGTAGGTGTGGCACTGAGGAAGGCTTTCGCCACCTGCCACCCTCACTCTTTCTCCTAATTTTCAGGACCCAGACACAAGCTAAGTGAAAAATATCCCCCAGAGGTATCTGGCATAGTGAGTGAGTAGCAGCCGGTACTGAAGTGTGGGATTTGAACTTTCAAAACTGAGGAAAGGGGAAGATCTCAGACCTGCCAGGGAGAGGAAGACAGGCCACGGTTAAAAGACTGGGAAGCTCAGGACCTCGGGGCATCATCAGTGGTGAGAAGACAGAAGGGCACTCTCAAATTCTGAGGATTCTGACCTAGCCAAGTTGTCTGTCATCCAGGAGGTGGAAATGAAGGGTCACAGTGGCGCTGGTGCTGTGCCAAGGGAGCCCTCGGAGGTGCTAGCAGTGGGAGGGATGCTGGTGAAGGACCTGGTACATCTGAGGTAGGGGTCCCAGGAAGGGGCCCTGCAGCCGTCTCAAGGCAGCTTACCCCAGGAGGGAGGGCAGAGGGGTAGTATGTTCCTAAGCAGTAAACACCTGGGAGAGGGTTTGTTACAGAGTTGCAGAAGGGATTGTTAATAGCTACACAGAAAACAAAATGAGCAAACAGACAAGTTATCTCTAGGAAAAACAAAATACTATACAAGAAAGGAAGTGTAATGATTAGATTCAAAATCATGCTGTGACCCCAGTGGGAGGAGGGCACTTGAGTACAGGGACTTGGCTGAGCTCTCCTCTTCCTTACTCAAGAATCAGCAGCCGTCTAAAGTGTAGAGGTCATGAAATGATATCAGCACAGGATTTGGAAGTTTGATGGTAAAAACAATCAACCCAAAGTTTGCTTTGGAGGTGTGGAGCTGGGCTGGAGAGAACTGTGTGACTCTTTTTAAACAAAGTCCACATGTGGCTTTAGTGAATGAAAATCGAAGGCTCGGGCGGCCCCACTCCCAGGTGCTCCACCCGAGCTCGGTGGCTTCCCTCAGGTCCGAGTGCGCTGCCTGCCTCTGTCTGGGTGATTTCCAGGGTGTCAGCAGAAGCATTTCTGTCAGTCATCCCATCCGACCTACTTGAATGCCAGCAGAGCTGCGTGCGGCTTGCGTAATGGCCAGTGAGGTGGCCCGGCCGTCCTAGCCCCCACCCCTAGGTTTACTTCTTCCCTCACACTGGTCTGCCAGGGCGCCAGGTGGCCGCCAACTGCAGAGCTGCCGCGCTTGAGCTCCCGTTCTCCATAGTAGCTGCTCTCACCTCCGCCTGTTCACAGGTCTTCACCTGGCTGCAGCCATGGCGTCCCCCAAGTCCACCATGCAGCAACATGGTGGCGTCCCCCAAGTCCACCATGCAGCAACATGGTGGCCTCACCAGGACTTCTTCGCCCTTTACTCCTGCTTCCCAGCTCTGGGACAGTTGCTTTATAGTCAGGTGACCCTGCAACCCAGCATCTCTGGATACACCTGATGGCGGGTGTGCGGGGCTTGCAGAGGCGTGGGAGGAAGTGAGCCAGGGGAATGATGTTGAGGCTGCCTCTGGCCTGAGCAGCTTGCCAGGGTGGAGTGGTCGTTTGCTGAGCCAACCAGTGGGGGCTGTGAAGCCCTGGGCTCTGCTCCTGCAGCTGGCTGGTCCTGTGGAGAGCTGCCTAGAGTTGACGACTGTGTCTGCTGGATAGGGACATGTGAAGGGTGGCCTGGGAGTGTGTTCAGCCTGGAAGGAGGGGCACTGGGCTGCTCTCAGGTTGTCAGTGTTTTCAGGGTAGGGAGACGAGGGAGCAGTGGCAGAGGCTGAGGCCCCTGATGTGAAGGGACAGAGGCTTTCAGCTGTGTTCGTTTCTTCTGAGGTCAGATGAGGTGATGACTGATGGCCCTGGTCACTGGGGAGCTGTTTTGGGGCTGAGGGACAGAGGCTAGAGAAAGCACAGGGAGCCGCCTTTGCTCCCACCTGACTCTCGGTTGGAACCCTGCCTGGCCCTGGGATGCCCAGAGCACTCTGCACTCAGGCCAGGACAGCTCATGGTCTGGGCCTGGGCCCCGCTTTTTCCTGGCTCCAGCAGATGTGGGGCTATCCACAAGGCCTGCTGCCGCTGGGGCTTAGGTGGGCGGAGAGGACCCATCTGTGTGCTTGTAATCGGTGTACTGCAGGCAGTCCTGGCTTCAGGGAGCGCAGGCTTGAGGCTGCAAAGCGGAAGCTTAGGCAGGAAGGAGCATGTAGGCAGAGGGAGGGGACAGGTGGCCCCTCTGAGGGAGCAGGAGCCTGGTCCCAGGCAGGGGTGGAGAATCCAGGGTAGATGGTTCGGTGCTTAGGCTGCAATTTGTGAACAGTGAGAAGCTATGGAAGGGTTTGGGGCTGGGAACCATCGAAGCTGAGTCTTCAGTGTGCTGTTCACACCAGAGGGTTGGTCCCCACATCAAAGCAGTGGACCTGTCTAGGCTTCATTGCTTATTTGGGACTTCTTCCTGTGCTCCTATCACACAGAAGATGCCTGCGACCACTTGTGTGGGGGTTTCCCCACCAACAAGCAGGCACTCAGTCTGCAGGGGCACCAGCTGGGTGTCCTCCAGGCCAGTTCTGACACTGTCTGCCTGGAGGTAGTATCAGGTCCCACAGGCGGCAGGTTTGGTCCCCAAGTATGCCATGACACCAGACACCAGCCCAAAGTCCAAGCCTCCTGAACTTCTGACCAACTGGCTTCACGTTGAGTTCCCATGACTCCCTCCTGGGGTATGATTCATTTGCTCGAGTTCAGGGAAACAGCTTACGCTTACTGGGGGATACAGAGGAGGCGGTGCATGCGGTGAAGTGTGGGGCTGGAGCAGGACCTCCCATGCCCTCCTCCTGCTTTAGCTACCCAGGAGCTCTCTGACCCTGTCCCTTTGGCCCTTTTATGGAGACTTCATGGGATAGGCATGACAGCTGTGTAGACATGAGACTGGGCAGGAAGGGTTGGATCTGACACTGAGACACTAGTGGAGAGACCTGGCAAGGCCTGTCTGTTTAGATTCTTCTTGGCTTCTTTCCTCCCTGGGCATCAGGCAGTACCCCTCTGAAATGGGCGTCTTGTGATCAGACAGGTAGGTCAGGGTTTATGGCTGGCTCCCAGACAGAAAGGCGAGGGAAGACCAGAGTATATTTTCCATTTTTCTGGCCTGCTCCAGGGAGGAAACGGAGCAGGAGAAAGGAGGGCAGGAGAAGGTCAGAGAGAGAAATGCTGTTCCTGAGGCTGAAATGCCCCAACATTACAACAAAAGACATAACAAGGGCCAGGGGAGTTATGATCCAGGAACCGGGGATGAAAATCAGTGTATACAAGGTCTGACGATTAAGTTCATGAACTTGCCACCATGTGCTTACGTTGGCAGCACTGTACAAACAGCTCAGTGAGGTTTCATACCTTGGTACATCAGTGTCTACAGCTGTGTTCGTGTTGACCTGTAGCGGTGTCTTGCTGAGTGGTGTCCATGATTGTTAGGTTTTTCTGTGCCATTGTGAGAATATTGGATCTTGAATTAAAGCAACAAAGAAAGATTCACAAATTTCTTGGCAAACTTAGCAAGAGTGGAAGTGAAATCAGGGACACATTAATCCAAGTTTATGAGGATAATGCCATGAAGAAATGGCAGTGTACAAATGGATTAAATGTTATTCTGAGGGGAGAGAAAGCATTAGTGATGAAGAGAGGTCAGGTAGTCAATAATGAGTAGAATTGATAACACTGCAAAAATTCATCAAATTGTGTGTCAGAATCATAGCCTGATTATGAGAAGCATAACACACTAAGTAAACATTGATAGAGAAATAAAGTCTTAACTGAAAATCTTGGCCAACAGCTCATGGCTCTTGCATCATAACAGTGCACCAGCTCACACGGCACTATCTATGAGAGTTTTTAGCTAAATAACTATATGGAACACCCTTCCCGCTCACCCATTAGGGCCCCCACTAACTGTTTTCTTTACCCAAAGATACAGGAAATATTAAAAGGAAGACATTTTGATGACATTCAGGACATTAAGGGTAATACAGCTTTGATGGCCCTTCCAGAAAGAGTTCCAAACTTGCTTTGAAGGGTGGACTAGGTGCTGCCATCAGGGCACAGCTTACCAAGGGGAGGACTTTAAAGGTAACTAGTGACCTTCAGCAGTGAGGTATGGAGAACTTTTTCTAGGATGATTTTGTGAATTTAATTGTCAGATCTTGTATGCCATACGACAACATACTTCCCTGTAATTCCAGCCAGACCAAGTTAATAATTCTAGACCTCACAGTCTCTTTTGTATCTTCTCCTCCAAGTGACCACTGTTCTTAGCTGTGTCATCATAGCTTCCTTTTGTCCTGTCATGAACCTCACGCACGTGGAAACAAACAGAATCGTCCAGCAGGTGCCTCTGTGCTCAGCATCGTGTCTGTGGGACTCAGCCTCGTCTTGTGTGGTCTCCCATTTGTGATTATCCAGTGCATTCATTCCGTGGCTGATGGACATCTGCATCTGAGTTTTGGCTATTTCATGAGTGATGTGGCCAAGATTGTTGTGGATCATGTCCACTGGCAAACAAGCACTGGACTCTCTTAGGTGTATACTAGGACAGTTCTTGGATCATGGGCCATATATACGTTCAGCTTTAGCAGACCCTGGGCAGACACAGTTTCGTTGAGAATAAATAATTGGCTAGCGAGTCATTCCCATAAATTGGAAAGTTCTGGATGCCTCAGGGCTAGAGTCTCGGTGTAGTAGGCCCTGCGTCCCATTCTCTCTAGGGACTCAAGCAAAGAGCCAACCCATGCATGGGTCCTGGTGGGGGCTGCAGGCTGAGACCCTGGCTGGGCCAGTTCTCTTCCCCTAGATATGGCCAAGCCCGGGGCCCTAGCCGCCTTCCTGGGGCAGCGATGTTGACCCGAGAGCAGTACTGGGCCCCAGGGCACCTTCCAAGCACCCCTTCTCTCTTCCAGGCACGAGCCTGCTGCAGGAGGTGGTCTACTTGGTGAGCCAGGGGGTCGACCCTGATGAGATCGGCCTGATGAACATTGACGAGCAGCTCCCAGTTCTGGAGTACCCACAGCCAGGCCTGGACATCATCAAGGTATCCTCCAGGCCAGCGGACCGCCCTCACCGCTTGGGGTGTTCCTGCAGTCACACCCTGTCAAGTGACAGCTGCTTCTGAGGGGTGGGGGGCTCTGCAGGTCAGGGGAGAGCAGATAGGCCCGGGAAACTCACAGGCCAGAGCCACGACCAGCAGCCCTGGGATCTAGTCAGAGTGTGGGCGACACATCCGTGTCAGGGAGTCTCCCAGTGGGAAGAAAGTAGGTTCTGGGGGCGTGGGGAGGGTGGCGCAGTTGAGGGACCACTGGTGGGAAGAAGGGTCTGAGCCATCTCACTCACCCCAGGCCCCCCCGCCCCCCGTCTGTTGTTGAAGGAGCTGGTAGGACACCCTCACACCACGTTTGGTACCAAGCGTGTGGCCCTGGAGTCCTGCCCATCTGCCTCCGTGGCACAGCCTGTGCTCTGCTCCTCTGTGGTTCAGGCGTTGGTCCCCACGGGCCATCCTGCAGCCTCCAGTTTACCCGTCCACTCTGTTGAGCACTCTGAACACAGCTCTGAATATGTCCCTGCCCTAGTGCCATGGCAGAGGGCCCTTGTGAAGCTCTTCACATGAATCCAGAGTCCGAGTGAGCCGGCCCGTTTGTACCCTGCCTCTAGAATCCATGAAGCTGCCTGGCAGCCCCTGTCCGTGTGAAATCCCTGGAAAGTTCAGTGTGAGACTGAGGCCTCCCTGGGAAGTTCAGTGTGAGACTGAGGCCTCTCTGGGAAGTTCAGTGTGAGACTGAGGCCTCCCTGGGAAGTTCAGTGTGAGACTGTGAGGCCTCCCTGGGAAGTTCAGTGTGAGACTGTGAGGCCTACCAGGTGCCAGGTGCCGGGTGCCGGAAGAGAAGGGCAAAGGGACCCATGGCCCGAGGGCCCTGGCTAGTCCTGCAGCAGTGGGAAGGCCTGGGGTGATGGTGACATGGGGGTGCTGTGGGCACTGGGGTCTGGCTGCAGACTGGGAGGGCCAAGTGGCTGGTGGGAACCTGGGGGCGACACTAAGCCTGCAGGGTCCTCTGTGCTCCTGAGGCCTCTCCTGGCTGGTCTTGGAGCCCAGGCTTGATGGAGCCCCTCTTGGTCAGTGGCTCCCAGCTCCTCTGAACAGACCCCTGGGGCTACAGCAGGTGACTCCTTATGCTGAGGACAAGGACACTCGTTTCTATCCCAGAGACCAGCCTGGAGAGTGGGCGTGTCTGGCGTTCATCTCAGGTGACATGCTACGTCTGAGACCCTCTCTGAGAGGGCTGTGGAGTGACAGGCTTTCCTCTTCTACCTCTGACCCCACCTCTCTCTGACTCTGACCCACCCTCCCTGCTACCTACCACCTGCAGGAACTGACCTCTCCCCGCCTCATCAAGAGCCACCTGCCCTACCGATTCCTGCCTTCTGACCTCCACAATGGAGACTCCAAGGTAAGCAGCTGCCTCTTTACTGCCCTCCTGCAAAGCCCCCCAAGTGCATGTTGGTGACACTTGCCTGGTCTAGGGACTCTGAGCCCAGGGAACTCACATGTGAAGATCTTGTTTCCTTAGGTGTTCCATGTTGGGTTTCCCTTCCCGCAGACGAGACCAGCCCAAGCCTGGTGCCTGCCTGTGGGGGGAGCTCCCTGGCTAGTCTTGACTTTCCCAGCAACAAGGTCCTGAGGCCTCAGCTGCTCATTGTTAGGTGTAACTTTCTGTCTCTTGCTGAGTGTAAGGTAGTACTAGAGAACAAAAGGAGACAGTACTGGCTGGTTGTCCGGCGAGCCCTGTGGTAGGGGCGAGACATCTCCCCTGGAAAAGCAATGGCATAGAAGCCTGGGCAGCGGGCACGTGGGCCAGACAGGGTGATTTATGACACCCTGTAGTGGGGCTGACTCCCCTGTCCCTGTCATTCGCAGGTCATCTACATGGCTCGAAACCCTAAGGATCTGGTGGTGTCCTATTACCAGTTCCACCGCTCTCTGCGGACCATGAGCTACCGAGGCACCTTCCAGGAATTCTGCCGGAGGTTTATGAATGATAAGTGTGAGTGCGGCAGCCGGCGGGTGTCGGGGAGGGCCTGTTCTCTGGTTCCCCTGGTGACCCCATCATGGGTTAGGCTCGTGTTCCACTTCACAGGTAGAGGTGCTGAGGCTCCGGGCACCGTGCACTTGTCTGCAAACATAGAGCTGTGAATGGCAGAGTGGATCTGTCTTAACTCAGAGCTTTTCTCTCATACAACCCAGCTGGGGTGTCTGGCGTGTTCCCCAGTGGGAACTTCCCTCCTTCCTGCCTGGGTTTTGAACATGGAATTATGAAAACACTAAAAGCAGAGGCCCAGGTGTCACTGCTGGAGTTGAGGCCGTAGCCAGGTGTGACATCCTGATGTGGGGCTTCAGCTGAACTTCAGGGACAGGCAGGTGACTGGGGCAGGGCATGCTTGGGGGGTCCAGGAGCTTGTCCAGGGAGAAGGGCAGTTGGGCCAAAAATGCTGGGTGCTCTGCTCTGGCCCCTTCCCAGCTCCCTGGGAGGAGTGAGGCTCAGTCGCACCCTGCACTGTGCTCAGGAAGGTGGGACGTTAGGATGGGAGAGACAGCCCCTCTCCTCCAGCCCTTACTTTCCTCCCCTGCTGGGCTGCCTGAGGAGCCGTGGCTCCTCAGTCCAGTGCTGTTCCTGCCTTCCCAAGGGCTCCCCGAGCCAGCCACAGCCTTGGGTGTCCTGGGACAGGAAGTGGGCAGTGTTGGGTGTATAGCCGGGAGAGCTTTGAATTGGGCTGCGTTTGTACCTTAGTTAAACCTGTACTGAGACTGTTACTGTGTATCTGAAAATACACTTTCTATTTTATCTTCCAACTAACGTTCATCCACATTGTTCAGTGTGGTTTATCAGGGGTTCTGCAGGGACATTAAGTGATAAGATTAGGATAAAAAATACGATGGAAATCCACGAACATGATGCCTCCAAATGTAAGTGGCACTTAGGGCAGTTGAACTGGATCTGCCTTTTCAGTTCCAGGGACGATGAGTCTCCCTCAGTGCACTATGGCGCAAGCAGACACACGTGCCTGCAGTTTACAAATGCAGCAGGGCCTCAAGGTCCTGGAGGAGCCCCTGCCCCCCCCCCACTCCCTGCTTGGGTTGTGCCTGCTTAGGAGGGGGCCACCTGAGGGGCTTAGAGCCCACGGACTTGCACTTGTGGCCACCTGAGCTGCTGAAGGCCCTCTGTGCTGCCCTCTACCCCAGCTTGCTGTCATCTGGAAGATCCCCTGTGGTCATCCAGGCATTTGGGCCAACCCACTCATGTATTTCCAAAGCCATTTTCTTAAGGCCCAGCATGCACTTGTGCCTCCACAGAAGCTTGGGGACAAGCCACCATAAACAGCCAAAAGCTACTATTAAATTCAGACCAAGTGGTAGGGCTCACACTTCTTTCTCAGGCCAGGGCCATTAAAGCTTGTCTGGTACTGAACTGAACGTGTTCTAGGTCCCAGGCCCGCCCCCACCAAGTACAAGGCTGCACACACTTGTCTCAGCCCTGCCGGAGCCCACTGACGTGTCTACTCAGTTACCCCACATTCCACACATCTTCAGTACCGCAGTGACCCCAGCCAGTGCACAAACCCTGGGGCCGCAGGACTTCCTGCTCTGCCCCAGGGGCACTGTAAGGACACCGTATACTGTGGACTGAGGTCAGAGGTCTCAGCGTAGTGTGGTGGCCAGAGGTCCCTGCCAAGGGCCTCAGAAAAGGATGTTGTGACCCAAGTGTTTCAATGGGGGGAGGTACAGACTGAGCCGCCAGGTGACAAGTGCAGAGTGGAGCGTGTGGTGTAGACAGCCCCCTGTAACGCATGCAGTGTGGAGGGTGTGATGTAGACAGCCCCCGGTAACGCGTGCAGTGTGGAGGGTGTGGTGTAGACAGCCCCCTGTAACGCGTGCAGTGTGGAGGACGTGCTGTGACAGACCCCTGCGATGTGTGCAGTGTGGAGGACGTGCTCTGTTGACAGGGTCCTTTCTGCCAGGATTCTGCTCCTTTGTGCTAACCTAGTTGGACTATTCTGTTTACTTTCTTCATGCAGAGGGAGGCAGGGTGGGGAGAGCCTGGACAGACCTGGTGTCCGCCTGTCACTTACAGACTCGACTCTCCCTGCCCACACATGTCCCAGTCCACGCTGCTGCACTGGACATGGTGCACGCGCCCTCCCTGTCAGCATGTGCCTCTGTGTGATCCTGTGCCTTGCTGCTGAGAAAGCCCTGACTCAGTTTCCCTCATGCACCCCACATCCCTTGGGTGGGCAGTGAGCTGTTTTGGGCGCTTCCATCCATTGCCCCGTGGAAGGAGGGATTTCCTTTCCCTTCCATTTCCATGGGGCTGTTGACTCTTCTGCCCCAGGCCCAGGCTGCCAGGACATAGTTCTAGCCAGATGGGCTATGAGACAGGTGACCCGGGCTTCCCTGTCTAGGCTCCCATGATTACTGACCCGTTGGTGACTTGGACATGTCTCTTCCCTTCTCTGGGACTCAGTTTTTTCCTTTGTAAAGGGAGAGGGTGCGTTAGGTGAGTGCTGACAGGTTGACCCTGTGTGCTGTGTGTCTCTCCCTGGCGTCTAGGAAGGAGCAGAGGACTTGTGTGGTGTAGGGTACAGCTCCTGAAAATGGGGGGCCTGCAGGAGGCCTGGAGGTCAGGGCCCAGCTGGAGGGACCTCAAAGGACCCTGCTCCCGGCCATCGTGTCTTATCCAACTGAGCCCACTTCCTACTGCTCAGGGCATCCTGAGACCCGTGATACCCAGGTTCCCTTGGGAGAAACCCTCACATCAAGGGGCATGTCCTTGTGAACATGGCTGAGAATGAATAGTTTTTATAAACAATATGGCAAAGCAGGCTGACACATGGGAGACTTCATCACTGCCTGGCTGTGTGCCCTACCCCAGGCCCGGGGCTCTCGGGTGGCTCAGGAAAGGCGAGGCTGTGGTGTGGGTGTGGGAACTGGGATCTCTGTTCAGCTCTCAGGGTGACAGTGAGAAATGCTGGATTTCCTGAGCATGCCTGTGGTCCTCTGGCCTGGCAGGGCCCACTCTTCTGGGTCTGTCTTCCGGCCTCCCATACCCACCTGACTGCCCTTTCGGCACTGTTCTCTTCCAATGACTGCTTGTTGAGCAGATAAACTATTGGGTCCTGTTTGTGACCTGCCTGCCTGGATACCACCTTCCCAGAGGACTTCACCCCAGTGCTTGGGTCTTCATGGTGTCCCCAAAAGGTGTGGAGGGCCGGGGTAGGACTGTTGGCAGGAGAGGTTTGCCCAGAGCGTGCGGGTCGTAGGGTGCTCCGCTGGCTTCGTCTGTGGGTATCATAGTGTCCTTGTCATGGCTGCCAGGAGGGGAGCCCTGTGGCAGGTAAGTGTCTCCCTCCAGCTCTGGCTCACCCTGTCCCGTCTCCACAGTGGGCTACGGCTCCTGGTTCGAGCACGTGCAGGAGTTCTGGGAACATCGCATGGACTCGAATGTCCTTTTCCTCAAGTATGAAGACATGCACCGGGTGAGTGCCGGTGCCCCCAGCTGAGCTCAAGCAGCTGACTGCACCTGCTGCTGCCAGGGCACAGTAGCTCAGGTTACCCTCTGCGCTCTTCCACACCCTGCATCTGTTTTCCCGATCCTTTTGGTTTACCTTCACATTGTGTCCCTCACTTGACCGCTTCTTCTTAGTTCCATCCACCTCCCTGGCCCAAGCCAGCATCATCTCCAGCCTATAAATTCCTAAGTGGCCCCCTGCTTCCTTCGCAGCCCCTTGCTAAAGCTGTAGTCAACTCATGTCCCTCCTCTGCCCCTTTGTCACGCTGGGTAATGTCAGACCCTGAGAATGGCCCCCACATCCACTAGCCAATCAGAGTCCAGCTGATGGGGTGGCAGGAGGGGAAGAGAGAGCCAGCCTGCACGCTGCTGTTTAAAACTTAACACAGCTCTGTTAAGACCCCATCTGCTTCTCAATCCTGGAGTTGCCGAGTTTGAAATTCAGACCTGCCTCTTGATCGCTACACTTTTAACTTCTCAGCGTGGTTTCCAGACAGGGCTAGAGTCGGCCATTCTGATCAGTCAGGAGGGCAGGCCCTGTACATACCCAGTCTGCAGTCACGGCTCTGATGGGCTGTTCTCCTCTCTGCCCTTGTCTTCCAGGATCTGGTGACAATGGTGGAGCAGCTGGCCCGATTCCTGGGGGTGTCCTGTGACAAGGCTCAGCTCGAGTCCCTGATCGAACACTGCCACCAGCTGGTAGACCAGTGCTGCAACGCGGAGGCCCTGCCTGTGGGCCGAGGTACGTGCCCCTCCCTTCCTCCTGCCCAGGCAGTCGCACTTCAGGGCACTAGATTGTTTTCCTCTCCCTGCTTTCTGGATGTTCCCTCCCTTTCGCAGCAGCCCTTAGCTGGCCTATGTCCTGTGCTTTGCCAAGGTCCAGACAGTCCTTGGAAAGCTGGTGCCCACTAGTGGCCTGGTGCTCAGGGAGTGAAGGTCTTTGCATTGTTACCAAGCAGACAGTGTTTTAATTCAAAGGTGTGGCTACTGGGCATATTCTGGGCTTTGTGGTCAGGATGCTCTTAAGCAAGGGCCTTCCCAAATGACCTGAAATCAAACACCTGCAGAGCAGATCCAGGGGATGGGTTTGGGCTGTGACATTTCAAAGTCAAGGCATGTGGGTAGACTTCTCCTTTAACTGAATCGTGGGTGAGTGAAGTGACGTGGAGTTAAGACAGTCCTCATGTGAGGAGAGGCCGTTTTTTTCCTTCACTCAGTAGATGTTGACTGGGCGTCTCTGGGTGTGGGTGGCACAGACTCGGCATAGCCCTACCTAAGGGCAGGTGAGCATGAGTGGACAGGGCCAGGCCAGAGGCATGAGGGAAGCTGGCACTGGCTCCTGGTGGCAAGTGACAGTTATTAGGAGTGGAAGCAGTTGGTGGCAAAGATATTCCAGGCAGGAATCCTCCCCAGATCCACTGGGTTTCTTTCCCCTTCTTACGGGCACAGTGCCACCTGATACTGCTTGATGGTGAAGGGCTCAGGCTCTAACACGCCCTAAATCCCAGGGTGATGGTTGTGGCCCTAAAAGGCCTCTCTGAGTAAGTAGGAATCGCATCGCCACTTGGGAACTTACTTGGTACTGAAAGTGTTGAGGGGAGGGCTCGGCCACAACCGCAGGTTTTCAGCATGTGGAAGACGTAGCAGGAAGCACCCAGAGTGGCTGAAGAAGAGTTGGGCTCCACTCTGAGCTCTCCTGGGGCTCAGGTCAGGCCTTGAGCCTCTGCAGCCTCTCTGAAGGGGGCAACCAGGGTCAAGTGGAAGGTATCTGCCTGATGAGGGCAGAGCAGTTGACACCTGCAGGAAGAAGTTAACTGAACCAAAATATCTTGTGGTTAATTTCCTGACTGTATCTTCACAAATATTTAAAAATTATTTGCTCTTTTTTAGTTTTGGTTTGCTGTGCTTTGTTATCCCTGGGTGTGACCCTCCCTGAAACACCCCTTTGGTTCATTTGTGCCCCATGTGCTCCTCCTGTGTGTGCTTTCTCATTGTTTACCTTGGTTTGCTTTATTTCAGTTCTTTGATTTGTTTTCTTTTAGCACATTGCCTCTTTGCTCAGAAGATGTCCTTGAGTTGGTGCGAATGCAGGGCCGAGTAGCCGGCTGCATTGCTTAGATTTGGTTCATGTCACAGCATAAATTGTCTTGAGTCCAAATCCTAAACCAGGTGGGTGACTCCTTTGATGAGCTCTCAGCTGAGAAAAATAATCACGGAAAAATAGTTTGGTTGGTCTAGAAGCTTCTAATTTTGTCCCTTAGGTATAATTAGAGGGTAGCAAGAACAGATTTTCGTGTTTCTTTCCCTCTCCATCACTGTTAATTTTTCATTACCAAAGAGAAAATGCTCATCATGTTGGATACTTGAGCTCAGCATTTGCAGGGTTTCAGTTTCATACAGTGCAGTCCTGCCAGGACAAGGGGCGACTGTTAACAGAGCTAATGAAGGGTATTTGCTGGAGACTGGCAGATCTCTGGTCTCAGAGATGCTGACGGTGGAAAGAATTCTAAACGAGGACCCCGGGGATGTGTTCACAGCTCCCAGAAACCCTACTCCTGACATCTTCAGGATCAACATTCCTTTGGGCCAGACCAGCCTAAGATTTTGTAGTTAACAGGGAAAATGGGATCAGCGGCTTCTCTTGTCCTTTTCAGCTCTCTCGTTTTTCCTAAGCCTTCAGAAAGCAGCTCAGCAGACCAGTGCCTGCACGCCGGTCTTCTTCGGCTCAGCACCTCTCATGGCTGCCAGGAGCTGGCCTGTGAGGGAGCAGCTCGGGCACTCCTGAGACTGACGGGGGTGTTGAGGCAGGGAATTCCCGCTGCAATGCACACTTCACATCTGGTCTCTACAACCAGCTTGTGCTGCAGCTATTTTACTCACAGTGACTCCCTCCCCAAGGTTGACGAGGGCATGCTGCTCGCAGTCTTTACCCTGGACCCAGTCAAGAGGGCTTCCTACTTGCCATAAAGCTTTCTGCCCTTTGGATGATTTTTCTTCCTTCTCAAATTCTCCAGAAACAAATGATGCCTTGGTGGAGCTGTTGAGCCGTGAGTGAGTGATGGTGTCATGGGGACCTGGGCAGTGCATCGGCTCGGCAGACATTGCTCGTTCTCTGGGATGTTAATTAAACACCCACTGTGTGCCAGGTGCTGTTCTAGGTGCTGGGGCTCCAACAGTGAACAAGAGGTAAAGTCCCCCGGTGGCCTCAGGTGCGGGTTTGCGTGTGCAGGCTCACCGAATGCATAGTGGCTCCAGGAAGTGGCTGTGCCTGCCACACTACACATCCAGTATTGTCAAAACCGTTATGGGACCCACCTGGTCTGTAGCTCAGATGTCCCTTCCTGTCCTCATAGGCCTCGTTTAGAGGAGTTCAGAAATAGATCTGGAACCTTCCAGATCCATTTCCGAGGCTTCCTTTGGTTCAGTAGCCAGCCCGACAGCAAGTGAATGCAGCAAATTCTGTTCTTATGTTTCAGGAAGAGTCGGGCTGTGGAAGGACATCTTCACCGTCTCTATGAATGAGAAGTTTGACTTAGTGTATAAACAGAAGATGGGAAAGTGTGACCTCACGTTTGACTTTTATTTGTAATAACAGAAACAGCAAACCTGCATGCTCAATACCCAGGCGTTCTACTAGCCCGAGTCCCGTATACATTCCTTTATTACTTGCTGGACGAGCTCTGGAAGCAACGTGCGAAACAAGGGGGGGGAAGGACACAGCGGGGAAACTGGAGGAAGTGTGATTGTTTCCGATCCAAAGCAGCTGTCTCGCCTTTAGAATTCAGAGTCTCTACATGTCTGATTACAAACATACAGATCGCAGTTCTGATGGCCTGTATCATAAGTATGACGTCTGTAACATATGCAATTAGAATGTCTACCTTTTCAGCCCCATATTATTTATTGTATTTTATAGAGCTTTTAACTGGAAATCTAAATAAATGTCAGTAAACCAAATAAAAGTTCATTTCCGAGGGGAATTAAGAGTGAGCCACACCCATACGATAGAAAGATCTCAGGGTTAACTCTTTATTTTTGTAGTTTATTACTAAGGCGCAGCCATTCCATTCTCACTTGGTTCTGAGGTAATGGTGAGAACAGAGCGTGAGTTGGGGTGTGTGAGGGGAACTGGACACTTGTTCATTCTTCGGACCCTTCCTGAGATGAAGCAGAAATGTCACCAAGTGATTCTCAGAAGGGACTTCCCGCAGGCAGCTCTAAAGGCCCAGTCGAGAGGGACCTGGTGAACACTCGAGCGTCCCTTGAGGGACAGCTGCCTGGCAAGGCCTGCAGGTGGGGTCTGGGCGCAGCGGGCGGAGAGGCAGGCACAAGCCGACAGAAACGCGCTCGCCAGTGAATTCCGCCCTCTTACTTTGTTCCCTGAAGCAGTAACCTACTTAAACTGGCCAGCAGATGCTGAATAGCAAATTCCCCCAAATCCTGAGTCTTTACGTTCAGTTTGTTCTGTCTGTTCCCGAGCCTCTCACTTTGTGGGGAGCCAAAGTTCAGCACCCCGTTTCCCTCAGCTCAGCTCGGCACTCCCACCTCTGTCTCTGTCCATTTATCCGAGGGAGCAAAGGTCTTCTTTTTGCCTCACCACCAGCTTAACTATTATGGCCCAAATTCCACTGGAGAAGTGGTGGGGAGATGGCCAGGTGTGACGTGCGGCCCCTGGCCAGCTCGTGTGGATTGCTGCCACGTGGGGTTCAGGGTTCTTCATTACTCGTGTGGTCAGAAGGGCTGCTTCTGCAGGCGGCGGCTCCTAAACGGGCTGTCCTTGGAAGAGGTGCGGACCGGAGCCTGGGCGGACAGGTGGCACGTGGCTCGGCCGCACCTTTCCTGTGTATCTGTGAGGGAGGCTGCTTTCTGTGAAATTTCATTTCTATTTTTCTATTTTTAGTACTGTATGGATATGACTGAGCATTACACACGATACTTCTGTGCTTGCTTGCATCTTTAATAAAGACTCGTTCGTTCCCTGCATCATGTCGTGCGTGTATGCTGCCGGTGGACAGGGGGCCTCTGCGGGGTCCCCTCAGCACCTCGGGACAGTGTGATGTGAATCCTGATGATATCCTGTTCCCTGAGGGTGACTGCAGAGGGAAACAGGCCCACAGCAAGGTTTGATGAGGCAGAATTGGGGGGTTTCACTCAAATGTAGATTTTCCCAGGGTTGAATTCCCTGGGGGTGGTTTTGCTGTACCTGCGGGCCCAGGAGCCTCCGCCTTCTCAGCTGCCCCTGCCAGCAGTCCCGTGCTCAGCATGGCACGGGGAGACTGGCCGGTCGGTCGCACTTCCCCGACAGGAATCCCAGTCTGTCTGCCCAAATCCTTGAGGAGGGAAAGTCCAGTCACTGAAGGCCTGAGAAAGCGTGGGCCTTCTGGAAAATCACGTGTATTTTCAAGTGAACCACTTCCTCTAGGCCTCAGGTGAGATCCCAGAGTTTATTTTGGTATCTGGAGTTAAAACGGCCCATCTGCTGTGTCCTGGGCATTTACCCTCCTGTCCTGAACACAGGAGGCAAAGCAGCTGGTGCAGCCAGAGGTGGAGCACCACCTTAGGCTGATGTGTCACCGCACGTCCTGGAGTCAGTCATTTGGGAGGTCCCTGAGCGCCTGCTGAGTACAGACACTGTTCTAGGCCCTGAGGCTGCAGCAGAGGGGCAGGGAGAGGCACTGCCTCTGCAGAGTTCACATCCCAGTGGGGATACAGATGACAGCCAGGGCCAGAGCCTGGTGTGAGTTCAGGCTCAGGAGTTCACGGGGACTCAGGGGACCTGAGGAGATGGAGCCACCCGGGAGGGAGCTGTGCTGACAGCCACTGAACACCCAAAGGGCAGCATTCAGCTCAGCCCTTCCCCAGGGCTGCGTACTTCTCTGCTCAACTTGGGGCTCTGGAAAGAGTCATTTGGAACTCACTTGTTTTCCCTCTGTCCACCCGGTGACAATCGTCTTTGTCCTGCTCACTTCCTAGGATGGTTATAACAACAAGCCTTTTTGGGATCATAAATTCATCTCCAAGTCTGTCCCAGCACCGCCTACTCTGCTGCTAGCCAGTGCCCCCTAGTGGTCAAGGTGTAGCTGCCAGCAGGCGGTGGAGGGCGTGGGCACTGCTGGGTGGGTGTCCTTGATGTCTCCATTACTGCAGAGGGATGCAGCCAGGTATAGGAGCCACCATGCACAGGCCCCATCCTGGGAGATCCCAGGTGGGAGTCAATTTGTACGCACCTCTCTACACCGGAAGCCGTGTGGTTTGTAGGGGAGGAGTCGTCAGGTGCACGCACCACCAGTGTTGCTCTCCCAGAGTTTGGAGTCTGGCCCTCCTGCCCACTTGAAATCATCCACCCTTCACTGTATGCTATGCATTGTAACACTGGGATTGCACCTGGGTCAGGTAGTCCAGCCTGACCTAGCCAAGGAACCACCTGGGACACTCCCTGACAAGCAGGTCACCTTCCAGAACGACCCTTCAGCTCTGAGCTGCAGCCATTTCTGGGGCTCACCAAGCCAGGGCTCTTGCCTCCGAGCCTTGGGATGACACAATCACCTCCATCACCTGAGATGCTTAGTGCTGCCCCCCTGCCAGGGGGCAGGGCCCTTCATCTCATGAACAGGTCATAGACCCCAGGTGTCTTCAGATGCCACCCAACTGGAGCACTGAGACTCGCAAGTGTGGTCACACTGTCCATCGGCTTACCTGCAGAGAGGAGCTGACAACTAGTGGGACACTGTGACTTTTCAGCCCACCTCAGGCCAGCGGGAGCAAAGAGAAGCTGTCACAGAAGCACCTGCCTCACACGCGGGCCCACGGTCTCCCCGGCTCCAGGGCAGGTTGAGCTTTTGCCAAATCCACACATCAAATGACAACGTGATTCTTACACTTGGCTCCCTGAGTGCTATTTGGCGCTGAGTGTCTGGGCTGCAGTCCTTAAATCTGTCTCTTTGCCACTGCAGAAAGGAGTCTGTGCTCTATTAAAAGTGTTTTTAAAAACTAGAGAATGCTAAATGTGCTTAAAAAATAAAAATCGACCAAAAATATATTTTATCCTCTTTAAAGTTATCATTTTTACATATTCCCATGGTTTTGGGCACCAGCTGGGGACGGAAGTCTGAAGACATGGTGAGCAAGGCTGTCTCCGCAGAAGGAAAGGGGCTGTCAGCGCCAGCAAGAGACTCTCCTCCTGGCTGTGCCTCCTCAAAAACAAGTCCACGGCTAAAACCTTTTCCCTGGTGTTCCTGTTTCTCATTTCTCGCTTTGCAATCCATACCATGTGCAATTTCAAGAGGGAGAAAGAATCTCTCTCGAACCCAGGTGTTGGCCTGGAGCCCATCTCACTCTGCTGGGTCTCAAGGGCATTTACACCCTCTGTGCCCCCCTGGAGTGCCAGTGGTTGAAGCCAAAAAGGTTCACACTGCATTTGGACAAACCAAAAATGAACCGAAGAGCCTGAGGTAGTCGTGACATGCTCTTTGTTCAACTCATGGCAGCCAGCAGGCAGGCACAGGACATTTGCTTTCATGCAGGTCGTAGAGCCACATGAGCCGGCATAGGACACCTCGTCCCACACTGGTGGAAGGCCTTGGGTCTTATATAGTAGCCAGACCAACAGTGGCTCCAAATTAAAACCAATGATGATTACTTAGGAACACACGGCACCTGCCAGCTTAATCACAGTTATTCAAAACAATCGGGCACCTCGTGGCCTCCAGGTGAGAAGGCCGAATTTAACTCATCTTCCCCACACCCCCTCATGTGGGTCCCTCTGCCGGATTGCCATTTCCTGGCTTGGCTCGCCTGACCCTAATGTAGGCTTTGAGTAGGGTCCAGGTGTGGGCTACTCTGAGAAGTAGCCTCAGGATATCCTGGACACACAGCACCATCTGCACAGAAAGCTGCTTGAGGCCAAGGCCAAATCTGTCTCACTTTCTGTGGTGTCAAGAAGCTGGCACAGAAGCATTGTTCTGCGAAACCCTGATGACCAGAACATCCCACTGTCCGTGGGGGCCAGGTGCACCTCACCAGCTGCGTTCTGCCACTTCTACCTCAGGCTCGGCAAGCCTGGCCTATGCCGCTCGCCATGAGGGCCTTCTCTGACCCGGCCACGCCGCTCACTCCATGACCCTGACTTACACTTGTAACATTGGTTTCCCTAACTTTGAGGGGGCGTTTGCCGTCCTGGAAACCCTCCCCTGCCATTTCTGAGTGCCGCCAGTCCGTGTCTGCCACTGCTTCCTGCTGGCCTGAAGACTTAGTCTCCCAGAGGCCATCCTGCACGAGTCCCACCACTCTGGACACACCCAGGCTGCAATTACCACGTCTGTAGGAAGGTCCACAGACATGGCAGAAAGGCTGGCTTTCAGTGGCTGGTTGCTACCTGTGTCCTGAGTCCCTACTACACTTGGACCTCTCCAGAGGCAGAGAAGGCCGGAAGCTTCCTTAGCCCAGAGAGGAGTGACCGACATGTCCTCACTCCCATCAGGAGACAGATGCAGCTGCGTCGTCTTAGCCTGCCGTGTGCCAGGAGTTCTGAAAGGGCGGCATTTTTCTGTGGTGCTGGATTGCTTTACACGTGTCCACCGTTTTCAAATTTTCTTTCCAAAGCAGACATTTTCAGCCCCAAGAAGTCTCTGTGGAGGCTGTGTCTCTCTCGTCCCTCGGTCCCCGTCCTGTGCTTAGCACAGCACTCGTTCCTATCAGGTAATCTATAAATGCTTGTTACCTAACTGTAGGCAAATTAAATGCTAAACAGCACTAATTACAAGCTGCTGCTAGATCCTGGCTCTTAGGAAAGAGAAGCACTTGTGATTGTCAGGGCTTTGCCTGTTGCCCAGGTGTCTGAAACGTGAAACTGTTCTTACCGCTG
The DNA here is from genome assembly GCA_963574655.1 of Perodicticus potto. Taxonomy (NCBI): domain Eukaryota; kingdom Metazoa; phylum Chordata; class Mammalia; order Primates; family Lorisidae; genus Perodicticus; species Perodicticus potto. The sequence goes on along the minus strand of CAUYRH010054952.1, from coordinate 31,350 downwards.
CTTTTTTCGGGGGGAGGGCATTTTTCAGAGGTTGCTGCAGTATAATGTGGGGGCCAAGAGGCAGGACGCATTGCAGGTCACTGTGTTTGGCTGTGCAGTCTTGCTCAGAGGGGAGATCGGTGCATTCGGACTCCCGTTTCCAGGAAAGGAGACCAGCGGTCGCTGATAGAGGACGTGAGAAGCTTGAGTCGTCTCAGTGCCTTTAAGGGGATGGAAACATCTCAGGTGCTCAGGGAGCCCGTGCACGGTCTCTCTCTCAACGTAGCATCCTAAAATAGATAGGAAAACGGCCCCCTGTTTACAAATGATAATCAATTATTTGTAGTGACAATGTTTAAAATGTGCAATTTCGTTTCTGGCTGATTGAACTAAAACGAGCAGCTGCGTCATCTGTCAAGGTAAATATTCAAGAGAGAAAGCATCTATTTTAGTAAAGAAAAAAAAACTGCAGTAGCTTTTCCAAAAGAGCTACTTATACTTCGTTTATTTTTATTTCATTCTTTTTCCTCTCAAGGACAGCTGAGGAGAGAGTCTTGTCTCCTTTTTATGAGGCCACCAAGAGGACAGCGGTCAGGAACGTCTTTGCCAGCAGATTTCTCAGAGACACTCTCAGCTTCCAGGGAGATGCTCGACGCGTCCAGGCCACACATGTCTGCTCTTCCTTCCCTCTTTATTAACAGACACGGTGGAAAACAGAACTTAGCTTCTTAGGGGTTAATCAATGCCTGCTGTTTATGTCTCCACGTGAAGGCATAATCTCCACTCGTAAGATCATCATGGATGACTGTGAAATAATTACGGCTCGATCTTACAGGCCAGTCTGTCAGGCGGGGAGAACCGTGGTGAGAAAGAGTAAGGACCACGCAAAGCCTGGAAGGTGGGCAGGGGGTTGCTGCCACGTAGGGCTCCGCGATCCCAGAGTTCCCCCTTGATTCCCGAGGGAATGAGCTCTCTGTTGGATACCCTAAATGTAAAGGTATTTTCTCCCACTCCTCATGGTTTGCTTTTCAGGATTCTCATCAGACGTCTATTGTTACGGTTTCTTGGGAGTGAGTTTAACTTTACCGGCTTCAATGATGCTGGGAAAAGGCAGGAACTTCACTCTAAAATCCAGGCTCAACTCTGTTGAAAACAGATCCATTACGGGGACCCGAGGGAGCCATCAGTGTCCCTTGGAAAGTTTTTATTTTTATTTTTTTCCCAGAGAAGACAATAGTCTTCTCCTACAAACTGTTCCTTGGGGCCACTGTCACATTGCAGAACTCTGGTCTGTTTGAACAAAGATTGAAAATAATCTAATAGGTTTTATGGGCTTCTTTGGATAATAAGCAAGTGAGGTAAACTTTGGTTCTTGTAAAAAATAAATCCTCACATGGTAGTGAAGACTTCCCAGGAGCAGGGAAACCACTTTGGACTAAAGATTCTCTTTAAAAAAAAAAAAAAAAAACAAAAACGCAAAATTTCATGACAGCTTGATCTAATTAGTCTTTTCGTTACATGGAAAAATCCTGGGGATCAAGGATGATTTTCCTGATTCTTGGCTACACTGACCCAATCGCTTCACTGCGGAGTTCAGGTCCATTTAAAAGACATTCTATTCAGTCCCTACTAGACATGTTTGCTCAGGAAGATATTAGTCAGGTTTTGTCTTTTTTAACATAAAACTATCAGAAAACAGTGCTACTAAACACTAAAATCCTTACAAAGACTTTAATATAGTGGCTTGTTCTCTTAGTTGCTTTATTTATTTATTTGTTTTTGCAGTTTTTGGCCAGGGCTGGGTTTGTTCCCGCCACCTCCGGCATATGGGACTGGCGCCCTACTCCTTTGAGCCACAGGCACCACCCCGTTTTATTTTTTAATAACAAATTATCTTAACTATTGCTAGTTTAAACTGAAGGAAGGACACCAGATGGAACAGGAGGAAGGGAGGGAAGAGATTGATTTCACACAGATTTAGTAAATTTCTAGTGCCACTGCATTTTGTTTTTTATAGGCATTAGATATAGTACATGTTATTTTAAGTAGGTCTTCTAAAGTGTACTTTAAAAAACAATATAATAAGGTAATCCTCAAGATTACAAACAAATAGCCACAGAATGTATTTTTAGAAACAATTGTCCTGGCTCGGCGCCTGTAGCTCAGTGAGTAAGGTGCTGGCCACATACACCGAAGCTGGCAGGTTCAAGCCCGGATTGGGCCTGCTAAACAACAATGACAACTGCAACCCAAAAATAGCTGGGCGTTGTGGCGGGTGCCTGTAGTCCCAGATACTCGGGAGGCTGAAGTAAGAGAATTGCTTAAGCCCAAGAGTTTGAGATTGCTGTGAGCTGTGATGCCGCGGCACTCTATCCAGGGTGACAAAGTGAGACTCTGTCTCAAAAAAAAAAAAAGAAAGAAAGAAAAACTGTCCTAATGTTAATGTTATATAAATAGATGCTTGTGGCTCATAGTCTCAGAAGGAGAATAATAAATGGGGGCAGAAGCAACATTTGAAAATATATTGGCTGAGAATGTTCCAAAACTGATGGAGGACGTCTAGTCACATGTTCTAGACACACTACAAAACCCACCAAGATAAAGACAGAAAACCACACCTAGGCACACCTTAAAAACTTCCAAAGGAAAGAAAGACACATTACCTCCAAAGTAGTAACAATTACACAGACAGAAAATTTTGCAACAAAAATGATGAAAGCCGGAATCTAACTAAATGCCATCTTTTACAAGCTGGATGAAAATAACTGCTAACTTAGAATCTATATTCAGCAAAATATCCTTTAACAATGAAGGTGACAAAACACATTTCCACATGAATAAAAACTGAGTTATTGCCAGCAGACCCACGCTAAATCAAATTTATTATATCCTGTCTTGGAAACTGAAAGAAAAGCAACAACAAAAAATTTTGTAGAGATGGACTGTTTCAACAATAATCAACAAACTTGACCTAATTAAAAAATCCAGCAATTTTACCTACCAATTGCAAAACATACATTGCTTTCAAGTGCACTTAGAACATTTACCAAGATTGACTCTCTTGTAAGCCACAAAGTCAGTCTCAAGAAATTTCAGCAGGTTGGAAATTTTATGTATATGTTCTCTTACTACAGTGGACTTACGATAGACATCAACAACAAAAACGAATCTTGAAGATCCCTAGGGGCAGCTCCTGTGGCTCAGTGTGTAGGGCGCCAGCCCCATATACCGAGGGTGGTGGGTTCAAACCCAGCCCAGGCCAAAATGCAACAACAACAAAAGAAAATCCCCAAATGTTTGGAAATTAGTATCGTTTATGTAACCAAAGGGCTAAAAGGACATTATAATGGAAATTAAAACAAAATTTTGAACTGTATGCTAAAAAAAGTTTCTCATATCAGAATTTAGGGAAGGTATAATTATGTTTAAGGGGAATTTACAGTCTTAAATGTGTGTCTAAAAAAGAAGAGTGAAAACCAATAATTTAAATATTTATATCATGATGCAAGCAAATTAAAACTAAAAAAAAAAAAAAAAGGAAAGAATTAAGAGCAGTAATCAATGACATGAAAATAAATAACAGATTTCTTAGAAAATCGATAAACCATGACAGGAATGAAAGATGCAAAATCACTATGGCTCCAACTAGAAAGCCCAGTTTGTCCTGCTTTGCCTGGGACTGTCCTGGGTTTGGGAGTGAAACACACATGCCAAGGAAAACTTTCATTTCCTGCAAGCAGGACAATTGGTCACCCTAAGTCAAACAAGGTACTAAGAAGATATTAAAAATGATTTATGCCAATTATGTTTAACAATTAAGATGAAATAGACTGATTCTTTGGAAAACAAACAAAATGGACACAAGAAGAAAGAGAAAATCTGAGTAGTCCTATAATACATAACTTGAAGCAATATTTAAAACCTCCAACGAAGGCCCTGTAAAGAGGCTCAGGCAAGAGGATCATTTCTTTTTTGAAACAGAGTCTTAAGCTGTTGCCCTGGGTAGAGTGCCGTGGTGTCAAAGCTCACAATAACCTCCAACTCTTGGGCTTAAGAGATCCTCTTGTGTCAGTTTGTCTAATTTTTTAGCAGAGATGGGGGTATTGATTTTGTTCAGGCTGGTCTTGAACTTGTGAACTCAACCAATCCACCCCACCTTGGCCTCCCAGAGTGCTAGGATTATAGGCATGAGCCACTGAACGTAGCCGTGACAAGAGAATCTCTTGAGCACAAGAGTTTGAAGTTGCTGTAAGGCTGAGGCAGGTGGATCCCTTGAGTTTGTGAGTTTGAGACCAGTCTGAGCCAGAGTCAAATTCTGTCTCTAAAAATACAGCCGGGAGTTGTGGGGGTGCCAGGAGTCCCAGCTACTCTGGAAGCTGAGGCAAAAGGATCACTTGAGCCCAAGAGTTTGAGGTTGCTGTGAGCTGTGACACCATGGCTCTCTACCAAGGGTGACAAAGTGAGATTGTCTCAAAAAAACCTGCCATAAAGAAAACTTCAGGATGAAATGCTTTCACCAATTTTTCCAAACATTTAAAGGGAAAACCCCCCACAAATACTACACAAACTCTGAGAGGAAACAATGGAAGCACCTCACTTATTATGTGAGGTCTCTATAATCATAATCCCAAAATCTGATAAAGACATTACCAAAACAGGAGATTATTAGCCAGTCCTATGAAAATTGGCAACCTTTTTTTTTTGCAAATGGCCATATAGCCAGCATTTTAGGCTTCGTAGGTCATAGTACTCAAGCTTGCCCTTGTGGTGCAGAGGCACATCATGAGTAAGCATGGTCGTGAGCGCCCACTAAACCCTGGGTGTCCAAGAAATAAAAAAATATCATATTGCCTAATTTAATCCAGTGAGTGTACATATACATACGGAGGGCATGAACAAATGTACACACATCTTAAGAAAGAAAAAACTATTAAAATTGGAATACTCAATATATACCAATAATGTTTGTTATATCTCTTGTAACTGAAAAAGACAAAAGTGACTTGAGTATTCCAATTTTAGTACAGTTTTTTCCTTTCTTAAAATGTGTATGTAGGATAAAGTATAAGGTTTAAAGTGCTAGGCACTAGAGACAGTGATCTGGGCAAAAGCCAAGAATCACTGCTGGCCATGAGTACTGAAAACATGAGTACTCACTAGACACAGCACACGGACCCAGCCCTAAGTGATCTATTAACAGCGACAAGATTAAGGCAAGATAGAAAGAAGTGCAGTAAACAGGATGTGTTAGAAGTTCGATCATGCAGTTAAAGAAAAATAATTGTTTTTTAACCTTTACTCTTTGTTTGAAAAAGAGTGGCACTCCATTATCTCCTGCGTAAGATTTCAATAAAAGCCAGGGGTTACATTGGAGGGACCACACCCTCGTTTCTCCTTATGGAGTGCTTGCTGGTGTTGGCCTCCCCGGATCCCTCCGTTCAATGCAAATGGACTGAGCAGGTGTTATTCATTGGCATCAAGTCACACTGACATGTGTATACATTTTTTGTGTATATGCAAGGTCTGACAATTAAGTTTGTGTGCTACATACCTCATTGCTAAATATCACTATAGTCACCAGGTAGCCAAGGGAAGTACTTTGAAGGTGACCGTTTTTATATTTTTGCAAATCTCTTTAGTATCTGGCTTAACAGAGCACAGCTAGATTCTCACATTTTTTGCATTCAATCTGTTGCAACATCATACACCATGTAGCTTCTGGAAAACCCCACTGTACACTCATGAAAGCATATAAGTACAAAAGCAAATAATGTCTTAGTATCCTGAAAATATTTCCGGCCACCTGGACACCTTGAAAGGGCTCAGGACCCCCAGGGATTCCCAGACCACACTTAAAGAACTGTTCACATGAGCAAAGTCTTAGAAAAGGCAAACTGAATGAGATATAGGACTCAAGTGGTGGGACTGCCCTCTGTGAAAAGCAGCCCTTCCTTCTTTGGGACAAGAGCAAAAAAAGAGATGACTGCCAAAATTCTTACGGATTCTGTGTTCTCAATGAGATATGAGGCCCTGTCATTCAGTCACGGTTAGGAAGTAAAGGGGTGAGAGGCCTGAGCAGAGAGGCCATGGGAAAGAAGTCTCACGGTGAGCAGGAAACTAGTTAAGAGAAATGCAATTGCAATTCAGGGACTATATAACACCCATCTCCACGGCACACAGCAGGGCGCTCCATATAACTCACCTGGTGACGGATGTGTAGAAAAAAATCCTACAGCTCCATCTCTGGTCCACTCTGTCTGTCCCACCAGTTATCAGTGTGGCAGGGTGGCCAAGGGCAGGGACTAATGGAGCCAGCTGCCTGGCTTCTCATTCTGGTTCTGCCCCTTGGACAAAATAGTCTCTCTGTTTCAGTGTCCTATCTGTAAAATGGGATCACAGCAACTACCTGACAAGGCTGTTGTTGAAAATTAAATTACATATAAAGCCCGTACTTAGGATAAATGGGTGCCTAGCAAAGGTAAGTGCTTCATGGGGTCAGTGACAACACGAATAGTATCCTTATTATTAATATTAACATGATTTATTGGTCCCACGAACCATCAATAATTCACTCATTCAGCAAATATCGATGACTATCGATGGGCTGCCTGCCCACTGTGGGCACCAGGCGGAGGCTGAGTGTACAGCAAAGCAAGCGAGGCCCTGTCTTCAAGGGGCCGTCCCCTGGAGCAGATAGGACACGTTTACACTGGGTCGCGAGTGAAACCAACGGGAGTCACCCTCGGTGCCGACGCTCACGAGGGGAGCGCGACGTGACAGTGAGACATTTATTTCATTCAATCCTTTCAACAGTCCCCGCAGAGGGTGCGTTCGGAATTGTGCAGATGAAGGGGACTGGCTTCCCCCAAGACACAGGTCACCCTCCGTGGGACGGGACTAACGCCCCACTTTACTCCAAAATCCACGTAACAGAAACCCACTCCCGCGACGCCCACCGGCAGAGCAGGGCTTCCGGCGGAAGCACCTGCCCGCGCTCCCGTTGACCAATCGGCGATCCGCTTCTTGCCAGGCGCGCAGACTCATCTTCCAATCAGCGAGTGCGGTCGTCGCTCGGGCAACAGCGTCCCGGAGTCAGCGAGCGGGCTGAGTCTGCGGCTCTGCGGCCTGGAGTCCTCGCGCGGGTGTGCGCCCAGCTAGGCGGAGAGTCGAGGCGGGGCCCGGGTAAGGCGGCGCGGGCGCGTGGCCCGCGCGTGCGTTCGGGGCGGAGGAGCGGGCCGCGGGCGGCTCGGAGGGCCGGCGGGAGCGCTGCTGCCCGCCCCGGGACTCGTTTATTCGCTCCGCGCCCTGTGCCTGGCACGTTGAAGGCGCCGGGGCTGCTGTGGGGAATTGAACGGCCCCATGGAGCTTAAGTGATATTCTGGAGAGTCAGGCAGTAAGCACCGTGGACGGTGGTGACGCCGTTCTTGCTGATGTCTTTGAGATCAGATGGGAAATGCGTGTAGAAATGCCTTCAGTCTCTCCTATTTACAAAACGTTTCATGCCTGTTATTTTTATTAGTGCCCCACAGCAATCTTTAGAATATTGTTAACTCCAACCTGTAGACGAGCACTTGTCAAAAGTCACACAACTAGGAAGATGCAAAGTCAGAATCCAAACCCATTTCTGTCTTGTGGCAAAATCCCTGCTTTTTTTTTCGGTTTTGGGGTGGGCAGCATATGGGGCCGGCGTCCTACTCCTTTGAGCCAGGCACCGCCCCAGGATCTTTGCTTTTTTACAGTCTTCTGCTTCAGGCTGCACTGTTACCCATGCCTCCAGGAATTCTGTTTGGAAGCGCTTTAGGAAATGTATTGGCTTACTTAAGACTGCTGTCCACATCACCCCTTTCTCTTTTCCTTCTCTCCTGAACGTCACTGTCTTACAGGGTATCTTGCCCTTATTAAGGGAAGTCTTACTCCACTTACAAGAAGAGTAATTTAATAGTGTTCTTAAATTGTATATGTGGTCCTCAATGGATGGACTTACTGGAAATGCCATAAATAAAGTCTGCTTTCATAAATTGCAGTTTTTTCATCTCTTTCTTTTTATCAATTGCCTTCAGTTCAGCAAACATTTATTTGGCTAAATTATGGAGATTTGAAAATGAATCAGACATGGCCTGATTTTCATTTGAATTGAATATTTGAAACTGAAGATAATAATTGATATTATTATAATACTCAATAATGTGTGAACATATTTATCTCCCATCCTAACCTACTGCAAGATTCTTTTTTTTTTTTTTTTGGTAGAGACAGAGTCTTAACTTTATTGCCCTCAGTACCTCAGTAGAGTGCCGTGGCATCATACAGCTCACAGCAACCTCCAACTCCTGGGCTTAGGCAATTCTCTTGCCTCAGCCACCCGAGTAGCTGGGACTACAGGCACCTACCACAACGCCCGGCTATTTTTCTGTTTTGCAGTTCAGCCGAGGCCGGGTTTGAACCCGCCACCTTCGGTATATGGGGCCGGCGCCCTACTCGATGAGCCACAGGCGCCGCCCCTACTGCAAGATTCTTTGAAGACTAGGATTTTATTTTAGTTACCTGTGCTTTGCCTTTGCCTTCTGTGTTCATTTGAGTGCATGGCTCATGGTAGGTGCTAATTGATATTTGTCAAGAAATGCTTCCCCCAAACTTTAAATTTTGTTCTCAATTTTGTTTGCCTTTCCCTGCCCTTTTCCAGACGTCCACATCTTCCCCATGTACAAAGATCTCTGGAGCATCCGTGCCATGACCCCTTCAGCTGAGTGGCACTTGGAGACAGAAGCAGCTCCATGAGGATGTTCAGTAGCCTGGTGCCTGCCCAGATCAGGAGTCTGGTGGGAAGTCACTGGCTGTTAACAAGACAATTGCTTTAGTAAAGCTTCTCTGCAGGTGTGTATTGAGAGTGACCGTTACAGGTTAGTAGACATGGAGAGTCACAGAAGCTGTTCCTGGATGATTCCTTTCCCTACCAAGATTAAAAATAAGCTACATAATGTAGATGAGAAACTGTGAGTACGAAAAAATAAAGGTAGCAATCCTTTTCTTCCTTTAAATATCACAAATGACCTTAGAATATTTACCTAAAAATACTCCAAACCTGGAATTGCACCGTTACATTAGTTGGATTCTTGTGATATTTAAATATTAATTCACTTTCAATACAGTACTATCTAGGATAGTACTTTGGAAGAAGATGTGCAAAGGGAAGGAATACATTTGAGAAAACTCTGTGAATAGAGGTACAAATATGATTGATACTTTTTCAGTACTAAAGAGCTTCATTTTTCACTTTTTCTTTTAGTTTTGACCTTTCACTGCTATTTTGTTTCTGGTACCATTTGTTATTTTCCCCTTGTTTGTCTGCAGTTCTGCTACTATTTCTGCAACGATAAGAACTACTATTAAAATTACTGGCTGATACTAATTGAACACTTACTATGTCCTGGATACAGTTTTAGGCCTCACTTTTAACATTTCATCCCCACAACCTGGCTATGAAAAAATTCAGTTACTATTCCCATTTTATAAATGAGGCAACAGGGACATGAAGAGGTTAAGGAACTGTACAGAGCTGTACCTGGTGTGAGTATGGCTTCTTTTCTAGGACTGCCTGATAAACTGTTCTTTTTTTTTTTTTTCACTCCGTCACCCTGGGTAGAGTGCTGTGGTACCAGAGCTTGTAGCAACCTCAAACTCCTGGGCTCAAAGGATCCTCTAGCCTGAGCCTCCTGAATAGCTGGGCCTACAGGTGCCAGCCACAGTGCCTGGCTAGTTTTTCTATTTTTAGTAGATACAGGGTCTCAATTTTGCTCAAACTGGTCTCAGATTCTGAGCTTAAGCAATCTACCCACCTCAGACTCCCAGAGTGCTAGGATTCCAGGTGTGAGCCACTGCACTTGGCCCTGTAACCTTGTTCTTGACTAGTATTCTACCACTCTCAGATGTTTATGAGTCCTGCCAAGGCTTTGAGATGACTTATAAGAATAACTGCAATATGACAAAATAGAAACATGTAAATCAGGATTATGAAAATACAGATAGAGTAGGAGAAAAACATCGGAAGGAAAGAGAACACTCACATCATCCACAACAGTTAATAAAGTACAGCTACAGATTTTGCTGGGAGCTTCTTGTCAAATCAAAGAAAAGTAAAATTGAATAAGGAAATTGAATTTTTCCGGGCAAACAAGGCCTTTTGATTTCTCTGGAATAGCGAAACTTTTCTAACACATAGGTCTAAAAGAAGTTTCTTGTGGGGCTGATCACAGAGGCTTGCAAGGACCTAGATTACTGTGGAACAGCAGAAGTGTAGGCCTGTGGGCCTGATGTCCTCACTATTCAGGGAAAGAATGTGGACTAGTGCATTTGAATGGAATATTTGAAATTGAAGATATTTGAATAGGAACAGTTTCCAAGTAACCTTCTGAATTTTATTTTTCCCTTGGGACTCTGTAAATGCTGTTATCCTGTCCCCCTGGTTTCAGTCATTTGTTTGCTCATTTATTTAGCCCCTGCTGTGGGCCAAGCCCGCAGGAATCGAAAATGCCACAGTGATGGTCATCTCACTGTCTTGAGGCTCCTGGTGCCTCCACCCTGCCAGTGCCTCCTGCTGGGGTTTTTCTGGACTGATTTTTGGGTTGTTCTCTTTTATTATTCTCTGACACCCTGAAATGGCACTCAGCACTGTCACTGTCTGCCTGCTTTATGCCCAGTGCTTTGTCTGAATTATCTTTCTCTGCATTGCCAGCTACCAAACAGTGAAGGTTTACTGTGTTCCAGGCACTTTATGCACGTCACCTGTGACCCTTCCACAGACTTTAGAGCAGTGGCCTTAACTACTTAGGGGTCATTTGTCCCTTGAGAAGCTCCTTAGAAAAATCATCTCACATACCGTTTTGCATTTATTCTCAGAGGATCTGTAGGTCTACAAAAGCACACACATGGACCTTGTCTCTAGATTCCTGGTTAAAAATACTTGCTTTAGGCCTCACTTTTAACATTTCAGGAGGAACTGTACAGAGCTGTAACTGGTGTGAGTATGGTTTCTTTTCTAGGACTGCCTGATAGATAAAAGAGAGATATTATAATCTTCCCTGGATATTTGTGGGGGATAGATTCCAGTACCCTCCAGGATAGGTCCTGATATAAAATGGCATAGTATTTGCAGGTAGCCTATGCATATTTTTCCATATACTTTAAATCATCTCTAGATTACTTATAATGCCTAATACAATGTGAAAAGTATATACACAGTTGTTATATTGTTTAGGAAATAATGAAAGTAAAACAATTTGTATGTGCTCAATACAGGTACAGACATCCATGTTTTTCCAAATATCTTTGATCCATGCTTGATTGAATACATGGATTCAGAACCTACAGAATGTATTTTCCATATTTCAAATGAAGAAACTGGGTCAGGAGGAGGTTAATTAACTTGGGAGTTCCCATGGCAGATAGTGGGTCCAGTTTTGTCCTATGTCTGCTTGGCCCCAAATCCTTTGTTTTTTCCACTGTCCAAAAGAGTAGATGCTCAGAAAATGACCAAAGTGTGTATGGAAGTGTATGGAAGGCTATAAAGGGAACTTTATAGTGTGTGTGTGTCCCAAAATATAACAGAATGTCCATTTGATACCAGAATAGACAAGAAGATTTTTCTCAAGTATTTGGATTTAACTGCCAAAATCTTTTGTGTTGCTCACAATTTTTTCCAATTTAGTCAAGTGATGATTTCCCCCCGTGATACAGTTCCAACAATTTTTGCTTCTGGTGCCATTCCTGTTTGGCTGTGCATATTTTTTACTCTTGTGTTGAATTATGTTTTCTCTGGATGCCAAGGCAGATGGATGGCACTTGTGTTATGATTCTGAATATAAATAGCTTGTGTTAAAAACTGGACATCAATACTTCTCTGGCAAATAAACAAATATATCAGTGAAATAGCCTTCTAATTGTGTTTTTGCCTGTGGTTAAGAAGTGTATTTGATGGTCTGTAACTTGGTGTTCATTTGGAGTGTACTGGTTTTATAACCCTTGCCAATTTCTACCTCACCAAGTTCTGAAGTAATCACACTCACTGACATCTCAGAATTCTTTTTATTTTGAAAACCTAAACTGAAGATGGTATATAGATCTCCTTCTCATGTCTTGGTTATACTCAGAACATTGGTTAGCTTTCAAAATCAAAGGTAAAATTTGCCCAAGCTTCTATTTACTGCATGCCATGCTATGCTAAATTAGCTGAATATGGAAAGTTGGGTGGTGCCCCTCCACTCAAGGGGCTTGCTGGCTATCAGGGGCCAACGGAAAGGTCTGAGCACAGAGAATCATAGTGAAAACCAGGGTTGGACTACAGGGCTGGATGGGGAGCTATTAATACTTTTATTTCTTTTTTTTATATCACCTCCATTCTCATCCCTTCCCCAGCCCATCCCCATAGCAAAGGGATGGACTTACAGGTGCCTTTCACCTTTTAGTTCTTTGTTTTATTAAATAAAACAATTAGCAAAATAAACCTATAAGACTGTGTAGTCTGTAGAGGCATGATTAATTTCGGTTAAGGAGGATAAGGGCCTCATGAAAGAAGGGGCTATCCCTTCAGTCTTGAACGATTAATTGAAGCGTGCTAGCTGAAAAAGAATGAAGGAAATTCTATCAAAAACATGAAGCAAAAGTTAGAGGTGAGTAGCCATGCGATATATTGGGAACATTGTGTGAAAATATGGCCTGCAAGGAGGGAATGGCATCTGGGAGTGGCTGGGGCCAGGTTGTTAATGGTACGGGTGATCTTCTACTCGGTGTTAAAGGTTTGAATTTCAGTCTGTGTGCCCTGGTGAAGTAAGTATTGCATGCTTTTAACAAAAATTATTTTGAAATAGCTTTAGATTCACATAAAAGTTGTGAAATTAGTATAGATAGTTCCTGTGTACTCCCAGATTCTCCAGTTACAACATAACCAGTGTTACCAAAACTAGGAAATGGTCACTGGTAGAATATCGTTTTCACTAAATTCAGTGTCAACTAAAAACTATATTCAGATTTCCACAGTTTTTTCATGTGCTCATCTTTTTTCTTGGTATATAGTTCTATGAAGTTTTAGCACGTATAATTTTGCATTGTATGTTTTTAAGCAAGGGAGTAACAACTACGAAATACACACCAAAGAAAAGGACAGATCAGTGGGAGAATTTGGAGACCAGAAAGGGATTTGAGAGGCTATTTCTGTGATCCTGATGAATACAGATGACAGGTCATGACTTCACAGATGCAGAGAGGCAGGGCATAGAGTTAAGAAGTGTTCTCCAAGTAACACTGACAATACTTGCTTATTAGAAAGAGGACTTGAGGCAAGAGACCACACGTCGAGAGAGTTGTCAAAGTTTAGAAATCGAAGCTCATCTATTCCCTTGTTCCTTTAAACCTCTCTGAATACCAGTCCTTGGTCTATGTTGTGACACTGTGTGGTCTCTATGAAACTTAAGGTCTAGCAGGGGACAAGCTTTAGCCAAAGACTCACCCCAACGGCCATAGCATCGCAAACGACTAAGCTTTGAAGTTGTTGTAAATGGGTAGAAGGGAGACTGGCCTCCTGCGGGGTGTCAAGGAAGGGTCCCTAAGGAATGAATGACATTTGAACTGAAATTTAGGGCAGTGGTTCTCAGAGTGGTGTCCAGGCCAGCGATGCCAGCATCTCCTGGGAACTTGTCAATGATACAAGTTTCCACCCCCACCCAGAATGGGAATCAGAATCCAGAACGGGGCTGCAGTCTCTTTCCAATAAGTGCTCTAGCAAGTCTGAGAACCAGGGATGTTAGGGCAAGGAGAAGTTCATTAGGCAGAGAAGAGGTGAATGAGCCTCCGGGGAGACAGTTACAGCAGACGAAAGGGAAAAGGCCCCTGTATAGGAAAGAGAACATTTAGGGGACTGCCAGAGGTCGGGGCGGTTGAGGCAGAGGAGAAGCAGACGGCCTGATGTCCTCAAGGGTGCTGGTCCTTACTCTAAGAGCACTGGGAAGCACTTGGGGTGTTGGAAACAAGGAAGTAACACAAGGAGATCAGCATTTTAAATGACTGTTCTGGTGGTTGTGAGGAAGACAGAGATGGAAACGGCAGGGGTGTGTACATGCTTGTATGCATATAGACGTGTGTGTATTTGTGCACAGTGTTGGATTGAGACACAGAAGAGTGTTCTCAATACAATACCTCCATCTCCACACAATTTGGTGTGAAATCCATGTAATTTGCTTGAAGTTTTCCACACAATTCTCCAGTGGCTGGCAAATTATTGGATTGTTTTGAAGCCCAAAGACTCCATTCATGAGGCTTGATAAGCTAAATAAGAAAATCTGTCTGCCAATCTGTGCTAACCCCATTGCTCTCTTATTTTTCAGAATTCTCAAATTCAGAAATATTGATCTCGAAGACAATGAAGCGAAATACCACAAAAACGAGCTCAACTCGCGCCCACAGCACCCGCTCAGGGGGTACCAAAGCCAGGTGAGCGGCTGCTCTTCCCTGAACGCCTGTGCCCGGCGGCATGGCTCTCGGACACAAGGCAGCCAGGTCCCTTGATTGTGTGCAGCTTTCAAAGCTGGTAATTTTGCTATTGCCACTTCTCTCTGTTATGTCAGTCCTTTAGGCAAGAAGCATTTACTACGTGCTGACTTTTGTAGCAAAATTGTCTGGGAGTTCTCATATCAATCATATCAGCAAGTGTTGGCTTTGACATTTTAATATCAAATGGCCTTACTTTGGTGTTCAGCGTGACAGCGAATTTTAGACAACTGCAGTGAATTTAGAAAATGATTCAGCTGACTTCACTGCAGGGCGGCAGGGCCACAGGGCCACAGGGCCAGCGCGACCATCCAGGCTATTCTGGAACCAGATTCACATTTCCTGCTATAGGTGGCAGCAGCAGCAAAACTTCCTCACCAAACCCTGAAGCTAGGAAAGGATTGAAACTTCGCTGGAGCCAAGGACTTGCTTGGACTTGGCTGGCCTATAAATAGGACGTGTTAAACGCTCCTTGTCTGCATATGAGAGCTGGGAGAGGGCGTCGTCGTTTCCAGCTCTTACATTTTCAAAGGCTGCCAGCAAGACAGTTTCAAGATGGGAACAACGTTGACAGCAGGTTGTGGTCAGTTTTTCTGACAACTTATTTTTTCCCCTTTGCCATATCTGTGTTTGTTATCGAGTCAGGTGTAGTGGGAAGTCTGAAAATGTTCAGGAGGTAGCAGTGAATTTCTGAGATAGCTCCTGAAATTAGATTTCTTTTTTTCCATTAGATTGCATATTACTAACAAAACCGTGTTTAAGGTTTTGTTTAAGGATCTGTATTCTTGGGCAGCAAGACATTCGTGCTGATATAAATTATGACAAAAATACAATTACTCAATTCAGCTTAACATTCCTTATTTTTTGGAGGCTTATGAGCCAGGTTCATAATCAGACATGACCCCTGCTCCTGTGACATATGACCTTAATGGTCTCAGAGGGAGGAGAGTGAACACTCATGAGGGTCGTGGGTATTAGGAAACCTCACTCATGCTGCTCACAGTTCTTGGTAGGTGGGGTAAGAGTGAGGAATCATGGGTTTTGTGGAAACTTCAACCTTGAATGGTGGAAAAGGGGGGGGTCCCTAAAATACAGGAGTAGAAAGATGTGTGGGGTGTGTGTGCTGTGTGTGTGCACCTGTGTGTCTGTGAGGCGTGTATGGTGTGTATGCGCACGTGTTTCTGTTGGGAGGTGAGCGCTGCCTTTAGGGCAGGGCTGTGGAAACCATTCTGTCGTCAGCACCCCTGCCGCTCCAGTTATATGCTGGCTACTCTGGGGCCGGGCTGCAGGGGTGTGAAAACACTTTTATTTCATGGAGCTTAATGATAGGTCCATAATTTCCCAGATAAAGTACAATTACACACTGGGGTAAGTGCAGCCAGGAAGTGCAGGCTGTGAGACTGTGAGAAGGACTTGGGGTGGTCAGGGAGCCCGCTGGGGTCTTCCCAGGAGCCCTGAGGGCAGCAGAGTTGGTCTGGGCTGGGGGGCAGTGGGAAGCATGAGAAGGGAGGTGTGAGCTGTGCCCTCTCTGGCCCTGCCTGCCGGGCCTGGTGGGCACGTCATGTGCAACCCCCGTGACGCACAACCAAAGACCCCTTGGAATAAAGATGACCAATGTCTCCATCATCCCAAAGTGGCTATTTTTGTCACATCTTCTAGCCCCTGTCCCTATGTGAAAATACATTTCTAAATCATTGTACCCACTGTGCTTTTTCTGATAGTCCTAAATGTGTTTTTATGTTTCTATATGTTCTTTCTAATGACCATTTGTAACAGCGAGATAGTATCCCACTAAACAGCATTAACTTTCAGAGGTTTGTTGTATTTTGAGTTTGATCCTGGGTTTGTGGGAATGGGTCTTGTAATGTGTGTGGGTGGGCTTGAATATATGTTGGGAGAGAAGGTGTGTGTGGAGGTGAGGTTTGGGAGGCAGGTGAGAGCCGGGCAGGGCCCCAGAAGGCCGCGGTGGAGGGAGCTGCCCCTCCAGCCCATGGATATGGTGCTGCCTAGCAGTGGAGGCAGGTCAGCTTGTAACCATGGAGTTTTCTGCTAAATTGAATTCAATGACTGGCTAAATTGTTTTTTATGAAACGCTATCATTTGGAATATATTTGTAAATCAACTTGCATTCTTATAATTCCTATGTTTAAAGTATCAGACCAGGGGTTGCCAGTGGAGTCTGTCTAAAATATTAAATCAGTATGAGAATGGAATGGGGGAGGCAGGGCTGGGCTTCAGATGTTGACAGCATGAGTCCTGGAATCCTAATATTTGTGTAGATGACTTGCTTTAAATTTTCTACATGTTCTCTTGAGTAGGTCCCAGAATTGTTAGACTGTTTTGTAAATCAAGGTATCCATTCTTGATACATTAGTTCTACATCTATCCATGTATCATGGATTTTCTTATTGCTGTATCAAAAATGCACAAAGTACATTGTTCTTATCGGTTTATGTTGGAATGCACACAGATCACTCACATACACATGTACAAACGCACACATCCGTGCACATCCCCTGGCACAGTTGGCTAAAAACCTGGCATTGGGAAGAGTTCGAGTCTTGGCTTCACTCTTACTGAGTAAATTTGGTTTTTCCTCTTTGGCGTTTAATTTCTCCACCTCTAAAAACATAAACCACAATGTCTAACTTACAAGGTTGTCACAGGGCAATGATTAAATAACACTCAGGGCCCAGCAAAATAGGTGCCCAGTTATTGCTAGTTGAATCTTGTAGAATCACCCACATGTAACATTTGCTGGCTTTTAACTTCATTTTTATACAAAGCAGGAATTTTACGTGTGAACCTCTTTTTTTTTTTTTTTTTTTGTAGAGACAGAGTCTCACTTTGTCGCCCTCGGTAGAATGCCGTGGCAGCACACAGCTTACAGCAACCTCCAGTTCCTGGGCCTAGGCAATTCTCCTGCCTCAACCTCCCGAGTACCTGGGACCACAGGCGCCCGCCACAACGCCTGGCTATTTTTTTGTTGCAATTTGGCCGGGGCCAGGTTCAAACCCGCCACCCTTGGTATATGGGGCGGGCTCCCCACCCACTGAGCACTAATACGTGTGAACCTCTTTAAAAAACAAAACATAGCCAGGCGTTGTGGCGGGCACTTGTAGTCCCAGCTACTTGGGAGGCTGAGGGAAGAGAATCACCTAAGCCCAGGAGTTGGAGGTTGCTGTGATCTGTGATGCCACAGCACTCTACCCAGGGCGACAAAGTGAGACTCTGTCTCAAAAAACAAAAAAAGAAAAAAACAAAGCAAACTGCAGACTCATACTTGCCAGTCAACTTCAGGATCTTCTAAAGCAGTGGATTCAAGCTGGTTAAACACAGATGGCTGGGCCCTGGCCCTAAAGAGTCAGTTTGTCTGGGTGGGGCCAAAGAATGTACATTTCTAAAAAAGGCCCCAGGTGATGCTGGTGCTGCTGGCTTAGGACCACACTTAGAGTGTTTTAAAGCTATATATCTGCTTTAACAGCCTTTTAAAAACGGATTTTTTAAAATGAAAAATAAATGCACTTAAAAATAATGGTATTAAAAGCAATAAAAAAACGTGTTATAAGCTCTTCCCCCTCTTCAGATGAACTGATGGACGGCATCTCTTGGGCAAAAGTCTTTAATCTGACCCCAGAGATAGGGTGACTGAGGTCACATTCTTCATCAAAGCTGAGTAGACAGACATCCTGCGGAGCGGCTCGGAGTTCCTGCAGGCCGCATCAGTGTGGCTCCTGTGCGGCACGGAGGCCTGGTTCTGTACCTTTATACGTGTTGTATTTTCTTTTAGATCCTGAGTTAAATGGTGAGTGGCTGAAGTGTCGAGGGGGTTGTGTTTCTCTTTCTCTTCCTGCCCTAGCCAAGGCATGACCTGCATTGTTTGCTGAAGAAGAAATCGTTGAGAGAATAGTTGCTTGTAAAATGCTTAACCAAAAATGTTTAGGTAGAACACCAAATAAGCTCTATGTTCAGAACTATCCAGATTTGGCTCTTTGGAATATTCTTATTGTAATTGAAGTCTCACTAGCTTTTATGACCCTGCAGTTGGTAGAATTAGAACTGGAGGAGACCAAACAGGTCATCCAGGCCATTCTCCTGCTGGAAGGGGATTATTCCCTGC
The DNA here is from genome assembly GCA_963574655.1 of Perodicticus potto. Classification (NCBI taxonomy): domain Eukaryota; kingdom Metazoa; phylum Chordata; class Mammalia; order Primates; family Lorisidae; genus Perodicticus; species Perodicticus potto. The sequence continues at coordinate 12,713 of CAUYRH010054952.1, read as the reverse complement.
AGTGTACGCAGTGGCATTGGGAGGAATTACTTTTCATATGATTATTATTTTTTTCATGCTGTCTTCAACTAAGTGTTTTTTGAATTGGATCACTTTGTATTCAAGTAATAAAATGCACAACAGGCAGTCCATTTCTGGGTGATTATCTTACTCCTCAGGTGGTGTAATAAGGCACGAGGCCAAGGCCCTGGCATGCCTTATTGTTATTAGGAAGTTAATTTATGGATAAAATAAAGAGAACGGTTCTGTGCATCAGCAATCACTGCAACATGGGCTGCACTGATGGCAGATACCCCCTGCTTGGAGAGTAAGGTGAGGCATGAGGCCGAGCGTTGTCACCGTCCACACAAGTGTGGCTGGCTGGTGACCTCCTGCTGCCCTCAAGGAATGTGTTATTAATTTTGTAAAAAGAGACAGGAAAGCCTTGGTCAATGACAGCTCTGTGAACTTGATATCTGGGCAGACCTCTTCTCCTGGTCTGGGAAGAAGCATGGTCTGCAGCACTGGGGCTCAGCCGTGTGGCCTGGGGCAGAACACTGCTGTGAGCCAGCTGCCGGCCTGTGAAGTGGGAAGAACAGTAAATAGGGTGAGGGGAGGGTTAACTGATGGGTTTCAGAAATCTTAACCACATTTCTTGGCTCAGAGTAAGTTCCCAATAGCTGATAATTGAATTAGATAATTTACTTTCTTTCTTCAAAATTCTTCATCAGGTTGAGTTTTTTGTCTCTTAATTTCCCCAGTTTTGTCCTGTTATTTCAGTTACACAGGAGATGGGATTGGAAGGGAGCTGCCGTAAGCTCTGTTCACACACCTGGTCCATATTCTCTTCTTTTTTGTCACCAAAATGGTGAGCTGTCCATCCCCTAGGAAGGGTTCATCTCACTACTTGTCCACAAGGTCTCGTCTCCACAGGCCAATGCCTGGGAACTGGACACTGCCCTTTCTCTCCTGCCTTGCACCTGGGCCCCGGGATGAGTGTCCAAGCATGCTACTGATTCTCCTGTCGTAAAGAAACGTCTCCCTCGACCGGCCACCATATCCTTCTTCTGCTTTACTCTTTGCCCCTGTTACAGCAGAATGAAACAGTTACCTCCATTTCCTGCCACGAATTCTTCCTTGAATTGTTGAGAAACACGCTTAGGCAGGCTTCTCCCCTGCTGTTTGCCTAGCACGGTTACTCTCAGGGTCATGGTGGTTCCCCCACGGCTCACTCAACCTGAAGGGCAATCTTGGGCTTCATCACTACTGTGGCATTGGCACACACCATCACCCCTCCTCCTTGAACTTCCTTCCAGCGCTTTCTAGGACACTACAGTCTCTGCTCTTCCTCTCCTTTGCTGGTTCCTTTTTAACTCCCTGAACTCCACAAGTTGGAGTAGCCCAAGGTTCAGTCCTTGTACTTGTTCTTTTTTTTTTTTTCCCACACCTACTTTCTTAGTGGAATTATCTGATATTATGCCTTTGTGTGCATTCTATTTTGACTGTTCCCAGACTTTTATCTTTAACCCCAATCTCTCCCCTGAACTTAGGCTCACATATCCAATTACTTGTTCAGTGTCTCTACTTGGATACCCTGGGCCAAGCCACCGGCTTCTGTTGCTTAGATTATTGCTGTAGACTTTTGGATATCTAAAGGGTGTCTCAAGCTTAGCATATACACAATGGAGTTCTTGATCTTCTCCTTCAAATCTGTTCTACCTGCAGTATTTCCCACCTCAGTTAATGGCCACTCCATCCAACCTTTTTCTTGTATGCCAAATCAAATCTATCAGAGATGATAATTGACTCTTGAGAATGTATGTGGAATATGATCACTTCGCAACACTATTATAGAGACCACCCTGGGCCAAGCCACCATCTTCTGTTGCCATAGACTTTTAATTGTCCCCTTGTTTCATTTCTTTCCTCTGGCCAGAGTCTAGGCCGTGTCCCCTCCACCTGTCACTCACATATCATGTAAGAGTCAGCCTCACTGTGGTGTGCAGCGTTCTCTCTCCTCTGGCTGCCTGTTACTTCTCTGTGCTCATGACTGTGTGGTTCCCTCCTGGTCTCCTTAAGAACTTGGCTCAATGTCCCCTCTTCTCCTCTGCTCCATTGATCTCCATAGTACTTAACACTTGTGTGATTTATGGTATTATTGTCTGTCTTCTGTTGCTAGAATGTAAGATCCGTGAGGTCACGAGGATTTTACCTACTTTATTAACCAATCCCTATACTCCAAGAAGAGGGCTTAAGAAATATCTGTTGACTGGGTGAACACATACTGAGCCATGTTCTTCATTATAGTTCTGGAAATTTCCCCCTGCAATGATGAGGCTCTAAGTCTGACATGGTGTAAGCCATAGCATGGTCCTTACCTACAGTAGCTGCCCACTGATGGGTCTCCAGACTGCATAACACAGGCATGGTCATTGCCGCTCTGAAGAGAGGTAAAGCAAAATACCAGCCAGTGTGGAATTCTTGCACATTAAAACAACTTCTTATTCATTTTTCCAACCCTATACACTTACAAATTCTTCAAATTGAGGACTTCAGTGTTATTGTCTGGTCTGAATCTGAACACTCACAGTGCCTTGCCCATCCATCTAGTGTGAATATTAACACACTTTTGTCCCATTATTGGATCCATAGTCACGTGGGAGTTATTTACATCCTACCGCTCACAGTCATCACTGAGTCTGATTTTTCACACACGTCTTCCTCCTGAGGGTTCATGTTACCATGTGGTGCACAGAGTTAGTCACTGCTGCAGATACTGGCGTGCTGGGAGCTTGTCAAAAAGTGATGTGAATTTTCGGAACATTTTTGAAGAACCATCCCCAAACAGGTAAATACAACTTTACTGAACTACATCCTATACTAGTAGTTTCTTTTTCTATTACTTCTCTGTTAGTTATGTTATTGTGCTGTAAAAAGAAAATACCAAAGTTGTTACTGTTGTATTAGTTATGGGTGTGGAATTTTGCCTGTTCCATTTTTTTTTTTTGCAGCACTGGACAAGACTAATAATATCTTTTTCCCTTTTTTTAGTTGAAATCATTTTACAAGTCTCAAGATGCCTCAAACGCTAAGTTTACATGAAGTACTGACCTGTTAGAGACAGATGACAGCAGAGAAATAAGTGCTATAGTGATGCAACCACCTGAACATGCTTCAGCACCTGTTTCCAATGAGGACTCGTGAGATGAAGAAGGTGGAGCAGTAAATCTGCCAGGTTCTTTGTTACGCGACCTGAGTCTGACTCAGATGAGCCCTCATACGCACCTGTAGATGACGACTCTGTTGATGATGACGTTCCCTCTACATCTAATGCACAGCAACCTCCTCCAAATAAAAAGAAAGTGATAAAAATGGCTTGCAAATGGAAAAAAGCTGACCTAATTACACAGCCTAGAGCAGGTAGCGTTAGAGAACCACCCAACGATTTCTTCACCAAAATGAGAACTCCCACAGAAATTCTTGAACTATATCTTGATGATGTGGTTGTTGAACTCACTGTCACACGTTCCAACATGTATGCTGCGAGTAAGGGTGTAAATCTGGGCTCGACTGGCTCCAAATTCAAATGTTTCATGGGAATTATTTTTCTGAGTGGTTACGTGTTCCACCCAGAAGGCACATGCTCTGGGAACACAGAGCAGATGTGTGTAATGTACTCGTTAGTGCTGCCACGAGACTTGATGGCTTTGAAATGGTGTTTTCTAATTTTCATGTTGCTGACAATGAAAATTTGGACCCAATGGACAAGCTTTCCAAGTTGTGACCTCTTGTAAGCACACTCAATGAGAGATGTATGAAATTTGTTCCAAATGAAACATATTTCAGCTTTGATGACTGCATGGTTCCTTATTCTGGTCGTCACAGTGCAAGCACTTCATTAGAGGAAAGCCCATTTAATTTGGCTGTAAGTTTTGGTGTGGTGCAGCATGTCCGGGTTACATTAGCTGGTTTCAGCCATATCAGGGTAAAAACCTAAATGCTAAACATGGGGAATGGGGAATGTGGTGTCAGTGCGTCACTTGTCCTTCAGTTTAGTGAGGCACTTACAGAGCACTCCCTGGACAATACTGTTTTGTATTAGGGAACGTTTCATCAGTATTGCACTTTTGGATAAGCTCAGTTCAATGGGACATCAAGCAACAGGTATAGTGAGAAAGGATTGCCCTGACAAAGCTCCATTGGAATCAGATGTAGCTCTGAAGACAAGAGAATGAGGCACATCTGATTACGGAGTTGATGGCAAAGGTAGTACTGTCTGCAGATGGAATGGTGACAGTGACGTCACTGTTGCCTCATCCGGTGCTGGTATTAATCCCCTGTGTCTTGTCAGTTGTTATTCCCTGAAGCTGAAAAATAAGACCCAAGTTCATGACCAAAGTGTTTAAACACTGCATGGGAGGTGGAGACAGAGCTGATGACAACATGGGAAAGTTTTAGGCATCAGTCCATGGGAAGAAATGGTATCCAAGTCCTCTTTCATTCTGCTTCAAATTGGTCTTACAAAATGCATGGCAACTGCATAAAACACAACGAGAAGCCAGTGGATTTCTTGGAGTTTCATGGATTTGTGACATGCCACTATCTGGAGACCTGTGGTCATCCCTCCTGAACCTGGCTGAAGAGGACAACCTTCTCAGAAGTAACATTGACTCACATTATGATGCATGAATCATGTGGTAGTCAAACAGGGAAAGCCGTGTGGTGTGCCGAATATTGTAAGAGCACCACTTCAGTGTCAAAGATGTGATGTTGCCTTACATGTGAGTGTTCTGTTGAATATCATGCTGAGTAGCTGGTGTCACCCCCTTGTGAGATGAGAAACGAAAACATTATTATTACGTATTACGCATTATTATTACATTATTATTATGTATACAATGTGGTTGTTTTGCTTAGTGTTCCAGCTTTGAATACCAAATAACAATGGAATATAATAAAAATTTTTTTCTTTAAATTCTTATTCCTTGAATTTTTCTAGGTAATATACATCAATTTCATGCAAAAAAAGTTCCAAAATCTCAACCACTGGTATAAATGGTTAAATAATAGTTACACACTTGCATTTAGTACGTGAAGCCCTGTAGGGAGGCTTTGTTTATTTATTTATTTTATTTATTTTTCTTTTTTGCTGAGAGGTTAGCTTAGTATGCTCAGGCAATTACACCGTAAAACTTCCTTGTGGAGCTTGAACTTGGCCTTCTTGATTCACTTGAGTTAAGGGAGAGTCTTGCTTCTTACTCTCATGCTGAAAGTAGCCAGAAAGGAATGAGTCAAACTAAATTTCCCCTTTTTATCTGAAACACTAATAAGCCAAACTCCTCATTGTCACAAACTGTCAGAGTCCATGAGTTAAAAAATCATGAAGCAAGTAATGGTGTAGTGACTGCAGAGCATTAGTCCTGCTGTTGGTGGGAAGCACAGCCAGTTTGGCGCTGACGGTGGGTATGAGCCTGGGTGGGACTCATGAGGCCCGTGGTAAGCAGGACACCCTGGTGTCTCTCACTGGGATACACGTGGTCTTGCTTTTGCCCTGCTTCCTCTAATGTCTTTTAATCATAATCTTAATAATTGGCAAGTAAACAATTGTAAGTAAATTTAAAAACCATTGAAAACACACCACCTTTGCCACAGGTGCCCAGGGGCAGCTTTCCTTGGCCTACCCAGTGCTGCTGCTGTTTGCCCCCCTCCGCGTTCTTCCTCCCGTCCCCTCTCCTTTCTTCTCTTTTTCCTTCCGATCTTCCTCTTCTAATTCCTTCTTCTCTTCTTTCTTTTTTCCTAATTGCAATATAATTCATATGCCATACCTTTTTTATCCTTTTAAAGTGTGCAATTTAGTGGTTTTTAGTATAGTCACACAGTTGTGCAACCATTACCATATCTAATTCCAGAACATTTTTGTCACCTGCAAAAGAAACCCCATATCTATTAGCGGTCCCATTCCCCACTTCCTCCAGTTTCTGGCAATCACACATCTACTTTCTGTCTCTAGATTTGCCTATTTTTCACATTTTCATATAAATGGAATTATACAGTTTACATGGTGGCCATAAAGTTCATGTGCAACTTAAGTAGTTGTAATAATAGTCTTTGGGGGTTTGCCTTAGAATAATGTTTTAAAGGTTTATCCATGTTTAAAGGATATACAGAATGGATCTGTATACTTCATTCCTTTGTATGGCTGATTAATAGTCCGTTGAATGGATATACCACTTTTTTATTTATCCACTCATCAGGTGATGGAACTTGGGGTTGTTTTCACTTCTCTGTTGTGAATAATGCTGCTATGGATATTTATGGAGTTTATATTCAACTTTTTGTGTGGATATTTTTTTTCTTCCCTTAGGTGTATGTATACCTGGGAGTAAAATTGCTTGGCTATTTGGTAACTCTGTTTGACTTTTTGAGAAACTGCCAAACTGCGTTCCTAAGCATGTGCACCATTTTACCTTCCCACCAGTGATAGGAAGATCCCAATATCTCTGCATTCTCGCCAGTTCTTATTATTCTTTGTTTCTTTTTATCACAGTCATCCTCATGAATGTAAGGTGGTATCTTATTGTGGTTTTGATTTGCCTTTCTCTAATGACTAGTGATGTTGAAAATCGTTTCAGGTATTTATCGGTTATTTGTGTATTTTCTTGGCAGAAATGTCTGTACAAATCCTTTGTCCATTTTAAAGTTGGGTTATTTTTTATTATTGAGTTGTAAGAGTTCTTAATATATTCTTACTAGACCTTTATCAGATATATGATTAGCAAATAATTTCTTCCATTCTATGCGTTATATTTTCACTTTCTTGATAATATCCTTTGAAGCACAAAAGTTTAATGGACTCCAGTTAATCATTTCTTTTTTTAGTGTCATACCTAAGATGTCACTGTCTAATCCAGAGTCACAAGATTTATATTTATATTTTCTTCTAAGAATTTTATAACTGTAGTTCTTACATTTAGGTCTTTGATCTATTTTGAGTTAATTTTTTTTTTTTTTTTGAGACAGAGTCTCACTCTGTCACCCCGGGTAGAGTGCTCTGGCATTATAGCTCACAACAACCTCAAACTCCTGGGCTTGAGCCATTTTCCTACCTCAGCCTCCCCAGTAGCTGAGATTACAGGTGCCCACCACAATACCTAGCTTGTTTTTCTATTTGAGACAGGGTCTCACTCTTGCTCAGGCTGATCTCGAACTCGAGCTCAAACAATCCACCTGCCTTGGCCTCCCAGAGCACTGGGATTATAGGTGTGAGCCACAGCACCCGGCCATGAGTTAATTTTTGCATATAGTATAAGGTAAGACTCCAACATCATTCTTTTCTGTATGTATATCCGAATGTTCCAGAATCATTTGTTGAAAAGACTGTTGTTTTTCTATTAAGTGGTCTTGGCACCCTTATCAATTAATGATAAACATTAAGAGTTTATTTTTAGACTCTCAATTACGTTCCATTGACCTATATGTCTGTTTCTTTGCTGATCTGCCTAGTTATTCTACCTATTACTAAAAGTTTTGAAATCTTGGGTTTTGAAGTCTGTATTATTGTTAAAGTGTCTATTTCTTCTAGTTTTGTCTGTTTTAGCTTCATGTATATTGGGGTTGTGTGGTTAGGTGCATCTGTATTTATTTTGCCTTCATTTATTCTTTTTTAATGCTTTTCCTTTCTTGATGTAAATCTGACTTTCTTCTGACCTGTATAATTTGCCCTTCTTTCTGAAGAATTTCTTTTAACATTTATTGCAAGCAAGTCTGCTGGCAACATATTCCTTCAATATTCTTTTCTTTTTCCTGAGAAAGTCTTTATTTCTCCTTCATTTTTGAAGGATAATTTTGCCAGATTCAGAGTTCTAGGTTGGCGGGTTTTCCTTTCCACACTTTAAGCATTTGACTCCACTCTATTCTTGCTTGCGTAGTTTACGAAGATAAGTGTGGATGAACTCTACTTTCTTGTTTCTTTGCATGTCTCAGATATTTTTGTTGAAGAATGGACATTTTGAGGAATGTAACGTGGCACTTAGGGAAATCCTCTCTCATCCCTTCCCATGTTTTGTTGTCATTGCTGTTTGTGGTTACTCACTTGTTTAGTGACGTCTAAACTAACTTTGTAGAGTCTGTATTCTTTGTTATGTTTGGCCATTGAAGTCTCATGAGCTTCATGTCAGCTCATGGTTGGACAGAAATTTCCTTAAGTGCCCAGAAACAGTAAGTCTTCTGGTTTTTGCTGAGCTTCTCTCGTTGTGGAGCGTTCCTTCAACATTCAGCCAGGGGGTTGACAACTCTGTCTTAGCTTTCACTTCCTGCTCGTACAGCCTCAAGGTCAGCCGGAGGGGAAAGTGTGGGGCCTTCTCAGGCCATTCCTGGACATGCAGATAGCCCTGGAATTCCCACAGTGTATGCATGTGTGCAGCCTTCTGGATTCCCAGGAGTATGTGGGAGCTTTACCAAGCCCCTGTGGACATCTCACTCCCTAGGTTTTCTCTTTAAGTGTTTGGTCAGCCTATTATTTGCCCCATTATCCACTCGTTTGGGCAGCTCAATTTTTTTCTAACAAATGCCTCTTCATTATAGGCTATTCTCATGGGCCCTAAATTAGTACTAATGAAGACAACCTGTGAATGGGGCTTTTGGCGAACGGCAGGTCAAATGATAATTTTCTGGAAGTGGGGCTTAGAAAGAGCTTCACCTCTGTTCTGCCCCCTGGTTGTGCTGTCACTGTGATGGCAGGCTGTCCGTTTTCAGGCCTATATCAGAGAGAGAGAAGGTGGGGGTTGGGGGAGGGGAGAGGAATGGGAGTAGGGCAGGTTAAAATACCACAAAATGTGCTATTCACACTGAGATCCAGTCATTTTTTTTCTTAATTAAATGCTCCTCAGATTGCTGTAAGACCTTGGTTTATTTCCAGAGTTGTGAAAAAATTGATTTTGGCATTTTTTTGTCCGTGCGCTCATGGAATTTACAGAGGGTGCGTTTTTGGAGCCCCTACTCCACTGTTTCTGCTGCTGCCACCCCAGCTCTGCCTCTATGCATTGAATTTTAAGAGATCTCAGAAAATCCAAACCGAGGATTTTAAGAGATCTCAGAAAATCCAAACGTTTTCCACTTACTGCCTACCAAAGAAATCAATCAGTGGTAGTCAAGAGGTAGTAGATTTTCCTATTCAAAAACTTCTCAGTTTTGCTATGTTTGAAGATTATGGGATCTGCTAAAAAACAAAGAGACCAAAATCATGATTTTGTGTCCACCTTAAGAATCCTCTGGAACATCGGCAAGCAGACCATGACGGGAGTGATTTTGACCCTCACCTGCTGTCCTTTCAACAAAGGAACAGCTAGGAAATTGCCCACACTTGTGTGCTTTATCATGCTGTAATTGTTTTTCTTTCATATAACAGGGATTTAATGCGCAAAATGGCGATTAAACCAGACTTGCTCACTTCAGATCCTCAAATGCGAAAATGTCCCTACTCGAGACCCCATTCTTCACCCTGCAGATTATATTCAAAAAATGTTTTCCAAGATATCTTCAGACCTTCTTCCTCAAGTGAGTATTCATGACAAGACGATAACATTAATAGTAAATATCACTCATGTATGTTTAATATGTACCAGGCTTATATCAAAGGCTTTTTGTGACACTTAATCTTCACAGTAACTCAGACGTGGATTGATGAAGCCATTTTCCCAAAAGTTAGATAGTTTTTAAATGGCAGGGTTAGGATTTGAACCTGGGCAGTGTGATTCTGAAATTCGTGGGCTTAACTCCCATGTTATAGCATCTATTGATTGACTCAGTTTTAAAAACGAATCAATAGACTTTGTTTTGGAGCAGTTTTAGGTTTATAAAAGTACACGCCTGCCCCCTATCCCAGTTTCCCCTATTATCAAAATCTTATCTTAGTGTGGGGCTTTTGTTAAAGTTGATAAGGCAGTATCAATACATTATTATTATCCAAAGTCCATAGTTTACATTAGGGTTCACTCCTGGTGTTGTATATTCTGAGTTTTGACAAACGTATAAGATGGCATGTGTCACCATTATAGTGTATAGAGGAGTTTCCTTGCCCTAAAAATCCACTGCCCTCTACCTGCTCATCTTTCCCTAGGGGTTTCCTTAACCCTCAGCAACCACTGATCTTTTTATTGTCGCTGTAGATTTGTTTCTTCCAGAACGTCATACAGCTGGACTCAGATAGTAGGCAGCTTTTCAGACCGGCTTCTCTCACCTAGTAACATGTGTGTGTTGTTTAGAGTTACTGCAGGTCTTTTCCTGGCTAAACTGCTCATTTCTTTATGGTGCAGAATACGCTTCCATCGTCTGGAATTCCCGTTTGTTTATCGATTCACCTGCTGGATCTTGCTTGCTTCGAGTTTTGGCAGTTGTGAATAAATTGCTATAAACATCTGTATTTGGGATTTTGCGTGGACACAAGTTTTTCACTTTTGGGGGCGAATATCAAGGAGCACAATTGCTGGATCGTACGGCGAGAGTATGTTTAGTTTTGTAAGAAACTGCCTTTGTAAGATTGTGCCTTTCTGTATCTAAAAAGCCATTGCTAAATCTAAGCTCATCTAGATTTTTTTCTATTCTAGGTTATCTTCTACGAGTTTTATATTTTTGAGTTTTACCTTTAGGTCAGTGATCCATTTGTTTTTCTTTTTGTGGCTCAGAAAGATTCTGATATATTTGGGGCTGATTTTTGTAAAGGGTGTAAGTTCTGCATCTAGATTAATTTTTTAATCTAGTTGCAGAACTAGATCTGTGGATGTCTAGTTGTTCCAGCACCATTTGTTGGAAAGATTTTCTTTTCTTCGTTTTAACATATTTCTTTTCTTCTTTGTACTCACTTCTTTTTATTGCTGAGTAATAGTCCACTGTCTGTTTTTGCTTGTCCCTTCACCTATTGAAGGCTCTCTCGGTTGCATCCCATTTGGGCAATGTAAATCAAGTTGCCGTAAACACCTGTGTACTGGCATCCTGTGTGAACAGTGTTCTGCTCATTTGGGTTCCTTACTCAGTTTTGAAAGCAATAAAATTTAGCATTATTATTTCCCCAAAGTATGTGTCCTTTGACTTCACGCATTAGTTCCTTTACGCATTCATTCATTTACTCACAAACATTTCTGAGCTGTAATGTGTGACAAGCACCGTGCCAAGTGCTAAGAGCAGAGATAAGGCCTGCCTTGGAGGAGCTTGCAGTCTGGGGAGGGAGATGAGGAAGTCAAGCAGAGGGAGGCAGACGCCGGAACAGACACGGGTATGAAGCTCTGTGCCAGCACGGCCTGACTGGTCAGCAGGGCCCAGACGGACACTAGGAAAGGAGAAATTGGATTTTGCCTTGTAAGTGGGGGAAAACCATTTCTAGGCAGAAGTCACACTGGATGCTCGTGCTTGCTTAGAGTTGGCAAGACTTGAATCACACGGGGACATGCAGCTACTAGGGAGCCTGGGAGTACAGACTTTATTTCTGCAGCCGGGTATTTACCTGAGACCCAGGGGCCTACTTCTAAGGAGAAAGAGGAGACTGGATAGCAAGGGTTAATTTAGTAGTTTCTGATGTAAAATATTATCATCAAGTAGATCATTCTAGCTCAATATCTTCATGATTAGGATTCATCTTAGTATCAAAAGGTTAGGTTAATTAACTAACCAACCTCTTTTTTCCCCTAACCTTTTGATAGTACAAAGAAGACTAGAATGAAGTGGGATTACTGGATTAAAGGGCATTCATACTCGTAAGACTTTTGATAAGCTACCAAATTGCCCTTCAGGACACGTGCACTGTACACTATCACAGACAGTGCTTCTAAGTATCCTAACACAGAATGTTATCTTTTAAGATCTTGCCCATTTGATATACAAAAATAACAGTCCATCGTGAATTTAATTCGCATTTCTTCAATAGTAAGGTTGGCTGGGGTGGTGGCTCACATCTGTAATTCCAGCACTTTGGGAGGTCGAGGCAAGAGGATTGCTTGAGTCTAGGAGTTTGAGACAAATCTGAGCAACATAATGAGACCCCGTCCCTACAAAATATTTTAAAATTAGCTGGGCATGATAGCTTATGCCTGTCGTCCCAACTGACAGGAGGCTGAGGCAGGAAGATCATTTGAGCCCAGGAATTCAAAGTTATGGTAAGCTATGATTGTGCCACTGTACCTTAGCCTGGGCAGAAAAGAAAAAAGTAAGGTTAATTTTTATTCTCAAGTTCATCAGATTTATCAGTTCCTCTTTCATGAGTTTCCTGTTCCTGCCCTTCGCCCCACTGTGGACTGGGGTGTTTAGTGTTCAGTATGAGTGCTCTTCGTATTAAAGATATTAATCCTTTATCTGCCTATGTGCCACAGATATTTTTGTTCTTTGTCTTTTGACTTTTATTTCTATTGATGGTAATTTTTCAATGCACTAAAATATTTTTTACTTAAAAAAAAAGAAATATGTGTGCTTCCCAGCACCACTTTCCTCCACAGAGGGCTTCACCAACAGTTGTTCACCCTCTTTTCATGTGTGCACTTACATTTGTAGATAATATACTCGTCTAACTCATATGTTAAATAAGCGAATCAACATCAGACACCCTGTTTCCTTTTTAAATGTTTTTATTTCTGTGTTTCAGTTTGGATAATTTCTGTTGACCCAACTTCATATTTACTAGTTCTTTTTCCTACCCTGTACAATCTGTTGCTCAGCAAAACAAGTAAATTCTTCCCTTCTTTTTCCCC
>CAUYRH010054951.1:0-26045 GCA_963574655.1 Perodicticus potto | reverse complement strand
AAAATAGGGCCGGGCGTTGTGGCGGATGCTTGTAGTCCCAGTTACTTGGGAGGCAGAGGCAAGAGACTCGCTTGAGCCCAGGAATTGGAGGTTGCTGTGAGCTGTGATGCCACGGCACTCTACCCAGGGTGACAGCTTGAGACTCTGTCTCAAAAAAAAATGTATTAAACGAGGGTGGAGCCTGTGGCTCAAAGGAATAGGGTGCTGGCCCCACATACCGGAGGTGGCGGGTTCAAACCTGGCCTCGGCCAAAAACTGTACCAAAAAAAAAAAAAAAAATTAAATAAGAAGCTCCTTTTTGGATGAAAGTTTAAATAGATGCCTGGATAGTCAGTGGCTTGACTTGATTGTAACTCAGGTGGTAATAACTTGTGAAGGGGAGATGTTTGACCTCAGGGCTTCTGTATGTTCTAAAATTTGCAGTTTTGTGTTGATGTTTAAAAATGTGTTATCTAGATATAAATTTGTCTTTTCATAAAAGTAAAAAACACCCAAGGATTAAACTTTATTTTAATGAGATAGGCAAATGGTCATTCATGTAACCGTGGTGGTCATAGCAAGGGCAAGGATGATATATGTAGGCTTGGCACACTTGGCTCAATGAGTAGGGCGCCAGCCACATACACCAAAGCTGGCAGGTTCGAGCCCAGCCTGGGCCTGCTGAACAACAATGACAACTGCAACCAAAAAAAAAAAAAAAGTGCTGGTGTTGTGGTGGGCACCTGTAGTCCCAGCTACTTGGGAGGCTGAGGCAAGACAATCGTGTAAGCCCGAGAGTTTGAGATTGCTGTGAGCTATGACGCCACAGCACTCTACCAAGGGCAAGCCAGTGAGACTCTGTCTGAAAAAAAAAAAAAGAAAAAGAAAGGATGATATATGTAATAAAACAAATGCTAGCAACGAGGGAGGAGGAATATTTTTGTTGTAATGAATGTACTATCTTGTTTCTTTTGTTTTTCAAAATATGAGATGGTAATCCTTGCAAGAATTTCTAAGCAGTGAGTTTTTTTAGTCTACTAAATAATTCCAATGATGGGATTTTATGAAAAAATAAATTCAACAATTGTCAACTACTAAGCCAGCATTAAGGGGCTTATGGTGAGGACCTATAACTATTTTTGGTGGTAGTGGTGGGTGCTACTTTTTGTTTCTTGCAGTGGGGATTGCTGACGGTAAGAGTCATACAGAAGTTGACAGACATTTCTAGTAGGGGGTTGGGTCACTGTTCCCACTGCCCATACCTCATCCTAGTTAAGGTTAGTTATTGACTAGCTAGTTCAACTGGAAGAATGACTGGATGTGCACTAATGTAATAGCTAATATTAGGATAGTACTTTTGGTTCCCCATGAATTATTATAGTCAATCCTCTTTGCAACTTTGGGATTACTATTATTGAGAAATGAGGAAGGCTGGGTGAGGTGTCTCACGCTTATAATCCCAGCACTCTGGGATTTGGAGACCATTGAGACCCTGACTCTAATAAAAATAGAAAAAATTAGTTGGGTGTTGTGGTGCACCTGTAGTCTCAGCTGCTTGGCAGGCTGAGGTTGTGAGGATTGCTTGAGTCCAGGAGTTCAAGTTTGCAGTGAGCTATGATGATACTAATGTACTCTAGCCAGGGGCAACAGAGGAGACTCTATCTTGAAAAAAAAAAAGAAAAGAAATAAAGAAAATGACTTAAAGGCCAGGTGTAGTGGTTCATGCCTGTAATCCCAGCACTCTGGGAGGCCCAGGTGGGTGGATTGCCTGAGCTCAAAAGTTCGAGACCAGCTTGAGCAAGAGGGAGACCCCTGTCTCTAAAAATAGCCGGGTGTTGCGGTAGGCACCTGCAGTTCCAGCTACTTGGGAGGCTGAGTCAAGAGAATTGCTTGAGCCCAAGAGTTTGAGGTTGCTGTGAGCTATGACGCCATGGCACTCTACGAAAGGAAAGTGAGGCTCTGTCTTTAAAAAAAAAAAAAAAAAAGAAAAGAAAAGAAAATGACTTAAGCCAATATGGTGGCATAACTGAGATTGAACCCAAATCTCTGGCACCAAATCCTATTCTTTTCCATAATTTTCTGCTGGTTAGAATCTCATTAGGTACAACCTGCTACATTATATTTGGCCAGCAATTTCCTGGATTAAGTTGACATAATTAGCTTTTATGTTTGAAAAAGTAATGAAATAAATTATTTCTTTTACATGGTAGATTTTAAATAAATATTTCAATACATTATCAAATACTTATTTTATAATTATCTTTTTAAAAGACAAATATTGTGATGTTACCTTTTAATATGAACAAACTTGGTATTTATAGCATCCGTAAGAAACTGCAAGCATTCTCAATAGTGTGAATTTTTAATCCATTTTTCATCTTGAAAATCTCAGATTGAACAAATAGATCAGACTCTGATGGCAGACATGGAAATAGAAATCATGAATTTTAAGAACCTAATTCCATGTGAGAAATTATCTATTTGGCAGACGTGCAATAGCTTTTCTGTGATTAGAGAATCACATATTTAGCAAGTGATATGTAATTAGGGTTCTTGAGAAAACCTAACATCATTAAGGTAACATTCTCTTTTGAAATGAATGTCTCTAGGGAATTGATACATATTACCCCACTATTCTCAAAATTACCATTGGGGCTAGATATTCCAGTATTAAGGAGGAACTGAGGCCGTAACCTGAGAAGTGAGGTGCCTAAGGCCCCCTGGAGTGAAGACCGTTGGCTATATCCTCTGTGGGAGGCTGTGTAGGATCTAGACTAAGATCTAACTTAAGCACCCAAACCTTAGGAGTCAAACACAGACTAGAGTAATGACCTCAAACTTTATAAGGGTGAGGACCCCTTATTAATATCAAAGAATTTAATGAGCCTCTTGTGATCATCATTATACTTTTAATTATCTTATTGCTGGAAACTACTTGGAATGAGTATGGATTTGCAACCTTCTTGCAATTACCCTGTAGAAACCTGTGTCCTACAGCAGCAGTCACCAACCTTTTTGACACCAGGGACCAGTTTCATGGAAGATCAATTTTCCGTGGGTGAGGGGTGGGGTGGCAGGGTGGGGGTCGGGTTGATTCAAGTGCATTACAGCTCCACCTCAGATCATCAGGCATTAGAGTCTCACAAGGAGTGTGCACCACAGAGCCCTCACATTTCAGTTTATAGCAAGGTTCCAGCTCCTGTGAGAATCTAGTGCCTCTAACCTAATGGGAGGTGGGATTCAGGTTGTGATGTGAGTGAGGTGGACGGCTGTAAACACAGATGAAGGTGACTCCCTCCACCACCACTCACCTCCTGCTGTGTGACCTGGTTCCTAACAGGCCACAGACTGGTACCTGTTAGAGGCTTGGGGGTTGGGGACTATATCCCAATAGGGTAGGAGATACTGGAGAGAAATAAGGAGCCCTGGGGTTTTGGGTACCCCACCTGGATACTAACAATCCACATACTCTACATTCAGCTGCCTCTCTTTGCTTTCCCTATGCTATTTTCTCTGAGCATCTGGAATAGGAATATGGAAGCAACTTCTCTACTCAGACCTTCTATTTTGTTCCTGTGCATATAGCCTGCCAAGAAACTCCAGCAGCATCCAGCACACCAGATATAATTGCTCTCCGTAAGTTTACCACGAGATACTTTTTTTTTTTTTTTTTTTTTTAGAGATAGAGCCTCACTTTATCGCCTTCAGTAGAGTGCTGTAGTGTCACAGCTCACGGCAACCTTCCAACTCCTGGGCTTAGGCGATTCTCTTGCCTCAGCCTCCCTAGTAGCTGGGACTACAGGCATCTGCCACAATGCCCAGCTATTTTTTTGTTGCAGTTTGGTCTGGGTTGGGTTCAAACCCACCACCCTTGGTATATAGGGCCAGTGCCCTACTCATGAGCCACCGGAGCCTCCCAGAGATACTTTTTTTTTTTTTTTGAGGCAGAATCTCACTATCTCACTCTGTTGCTCTGGGTAGAGTGCCATGGTGCAATATCTCACAGCAACCTTAAACTCTTGGGTTCAAGTGATCCTTTTGCTTCAACTTCCTGAGTTGCTGGTACTACAGTCATCTGCCACAACACCCTGCTAGCTTTTCTATTTTTAGTAGAGATTGGGTCATCCTCTTGCTCAAGCTGGTCTTGAACTCCTGAGCTCAAGCAATCCACCTGCCTCAGCCTCCCATAGTGCTGGGATTAAGGTGTGAGCCACTGTGCCCAATACCACGAGGTAGTTTTGCCTGATTTATTTGTTCTCCTTTGTATTAGTGAACTTTTGGGTCATCATTGGGAAGCTATATCTTATCAACTTATCTTTTGAAATAAATTATGCAGAAATAGAGATTAGTTTCCTGACCTGGTCACATATTGCCTTCCCCTCTATCTGTGCTTCCTAAATTTTCTATCATCATGTCTATTATTTGTGTAATAAAAATGAATTTAAAGGTACGACAGCTTTAATTTCTCTACTGGGGACTCTGGGTTTTTTATTCCCCCGCTGTTCTTATTCTTCTTTGCTGCCGCTAGTAGAAGCAAGTGTGCGACTCATCATGATGTCTGTGTAAGAACACAGTGGCCCAGAGAGGGATTGTGTGTCCTCAGGGCATGCTTGGATCTAATGGGGTAGGACGGGAGAACATGTTTGTAGGTTGGTGGATGTTTTGGAAACTGTCTACCAAACTGTTCTATGTTGTGTATAAAAACAATAATTTTCCAGGCAGGGCTTTTTGTTGTTGTTATTGTTATTGTCTGTCAAGCTCAGTGGTGGCTCAGCATGAGCTCAGCGATGACAGGAGTAGTTGACAATTGGGATAGAATAGGCAAGGGCTCACCTCTGATATGCTGGCTCCACGGGGGGCTGGGAGTTTGTGTAGCAGAAACATGATAATCACAAGTACAGTTTCACCTATGCAAGATAGATCCCATAGCTGGGCCTGGCTGGTTTCTCTCCCTTCGAAGGATAAATTAAGCTGTTTATTCTTCTGCTGTTTATTAGCTCTGCCTGATTTTCTTCACCCAGAATATGAAAACGAGGTGTCTGAAGTTACCTGGCTGAGTTGTCACCATGTCCTTAATTAATACTATTTCACAAGAGTCTTAATTCTGCCTCTTAATCATGGGGAAAAATCATGACATACAGGGCTTCTTTTTCCTTTTTCTTTTCTTTCTTTCTTTCTTTCTTTTTTTTGATTTAAGGCATAGCACAGCACAGCAGAGCACAGAGGGAGATAGAAATGCAGCAAACCTCCTCTACAGGTCAAGTTCCATCGACACTAGGCTGTTGCTTAGTTTTTTGTTTTTTTGAGACAGAGCCTCAAGCTGTCGCCCTTGGTAGAGTGCTGTGGCATCACAGCTCACAGTAACCTCCAACTCCTGGGCTCAAGCGAGTCTCTTGCTCTGCCTCCCAAGTAGCTGGGACTACAGGTGCCTGACACAACGCCCGGCCATTTTTTGGTTGCAGCCGTCATTGTTGTTTGGCGGGCCGGCCTGGATTCGAACCTGTGAGCTCAGCTTAGCCTGTTGAGCCACAGGCGCCGAGCCAGTTTTTTTTTTTTTTTTAAAGAGAAAAACTTATTATTATTATTTTTTGAGATGGAGTCTCACTATGTCGCCCTGGGTAGAGTGCCATGGCGTCATAGCTCAGAACAACCTCAAATCTTGGGCTCAAGAGATTCTCTTGCCTCAGGCTCCCAAGTAGCTGGACTACAGGCGCCCGCCACAACACCCAGCTATTTTTTTGGTTGCAGTTGTCATTATTGTTTGGCAGGCCTGGGCTGGATTTGAACCTGCCAGCTCTGGTATATGTGGCTGGTGCCCTAGCTGCTGAGCTACAGGTGCTAAGCCATTTTTATTATTATTTTTTCTTTTTTAAGTTTTTTTTTTTTTGAGACAGAGTCTCTGTTACCCTGGGTAGAGTGCAATGGCATCATAGCTCACAGCAACCTCAAACTCTTGGTTGGGTTCAAGCGATCCTCCTGCTTCAACCTCCTGAGTAGCTGGGACTATGAGCACTTGACAATGCCTGGCTGGTTTTTCTTCCTTTTTTTTTTTTTTTTTAAGATACAGAGTCTCACTTTCACCCTCAGTGGAGTGCTGTGGCGTCACAGCTCTTAATAACCTCCACATCCTGGGCTTCTGTGATTCTCTTTCCTAAGCCTCCCAAGTAGGTGGGACTATAGGTGCTTGCCACAATGCCTGGTTATTTTTTTGTTGCAGTTTGGCTGGGGTCTGGTTGGAACACGCCACCCTCAGTATATGGGGCTGGAGCCCTACCTACTGAGCCACAGGCACTACCCCTGGCTGTTTTTTCTACTTTTAGCAGAACCTATTCTAGCTCTCGCTTTGGCTGATTTTGAACTCCTGCACTCAAGCAATCCACCCCGCTTAGACTCCCAGAGTGCGAGGATTGTAGCCGTGAGCCACCACACCCAGCCAGGAGAAAAACTTTTGATGTTAAAAGAGACCAGGGCTAGAGAACGTTTCCAAGTGTTCAACACCACTCTCTAACCTCAGTCAGAACTGGCATTCACTCATGTGACTCATCTGAACATCTGAAGGTCTCATGGGCTTGTGGGGTGGAGTGACTTCTGTTGACTCTGTTGCCCTGACTGCCTCACACCCGTTTCTCTTGGGGATGGTCCCTGTCCTTCTGGTGTCTCGGGGTGCCCTGCCCCACCTGTAATCTCTGCCCACACCTGCTCCTCCCAGCCAGTACCCAGGCTTGCTTTCTTGATTGCTTGTTGTCTCACTTGCTGTTGCTGCTCCGGCCAGTGGTGTGCTGCTCCCTCCCTCCTAGGGCTGGTTTCTCCCACCACCAGCCCAGCGTTCCCTCAGTGAGGCTGCCCTTGTGTGTTGCTGTGTCCTAGCACTGCACAGATGCCTTCACGTGCTGCTCCTGAGGTGGTTGCTGTTGGCTAATTCTCTCTTTCCCACGGACTTCCGCTCCTTCTAGAGGTTGACGTTGTACCTGTCAGGTTTGACAAAGCAGCACTTTGAAGCCCTTGGGCCACTGCTATGCTCCCAAGCCCTCAGCCTCTGGGTGTGTCTGGAGAACATGGCATACTCAGGGAAGACAGGGTGGGGTAGTGGTCAATGTGTATCTGCCTGGGCTTTAATGCCAGCTTTGGTACCTCTCGTTGGTGTGAACTTGGGGGGTTTCTCCCTCTCTCTCTGCTCGTCTCCTCGCCTGTGAAATGAGAATAACACTAGTGCATCTCCTCCACGGGGTCGCGAGGATAGTGTTTGGCGTGTGGAAATACAGAGGGCACCGAGAACATGGATACACATTTTAAGAAAGATGAAAAAACTGTATTAAAATTGTAATCATACTCAGCATAGACTGATAAGAAAAGATGAATACAAGTCACGTCTGACTTCTACAATTACAAGAAGTGACCAAAGTGGTTACCACCAGCGGCCACACGTTTCTTTTTTTTTTTTTGGAGATAGAGCCTTAAGCTGTCACCCTGGATAGAGTGCTGTGGCATCACAGCTCACAGCAGCCTCCAATTCCTGGGCTCAAGCGAGTTTCCTGCCTCCGCCTCCCAAGTAGCTGGGACTACAGGCGCCCGACACAACGCCCGGCCATTTTTTTTGTTGCAGCCATCATTGTTGTTTGGCAGGTCCTGGGCTGGATTCGAACCCACCAGCTCAGGTGTACATGGCTGGCGCCTTAGCCTGTTGAGCCACAGGCGCCAAACTGGCCACATGTTTCTGATTACAGGGAACTACGGCTTGACCTACCTCGCGAGGCCTCCTGGCTCTTCCCTTGTTTACATCACACACAGCACCGTGATTCTCAAACTTACCATGAACGGGTGTGTCTTTGGCGTGTTGGAGCTTCTGTTGCAATGGAGTGCAGGCCTGCCTCCATTGTCCCTGTATTTCCACAACATTCTCAGATTTCAAATACCACTTCCAAATGGTCTTGTGTTCCTCAAATGACAGCTGTGCCGCCATCATTTTCTTTGACTGTCCTGCCTGTCATATAGTGCTGCCAGCATTCATTTGACTAACGTCATCTTTTGAGTGAATGTCAGACTACACGCTACTACTGTAATTCAGTTCAACTTCAAAAAGTAATACATAGATAACATCGTTTAAATTGTGTACACTTTTTTTGGCATGGCCGATATTTAAGACATGTTAACTATGATTATTACTCTGCTCTTTATGTTATTGAACACTTTTTCCTGCAGTTCTAGGTTTCCAGTGATTCTTATTGTCCTGCTAGTAGAAAAATGACCCTCCCTTTTCTTTTGTGTTATTTTCTCAAGAAGACTACCCTAGCAGAGTGACTGGGGCCCCAGTGATACGGCGATTCTAGCTTTTCCTCCACAGATCTCTTTTTCCTCTAGGTGAGTACTGTCCAGTTCAGTAGCCACCAGCCACATGTGAACCCTTGAAATATGGTTGGTTTGAACTGAACAAAGTCCTTAGCAAGACGGACTTAGCACATAGCACTGTAGGTGTAACACATGCACTAGAATTCAAAGACATAGAATGAAAGAAAAAGGATATAAAATAGCTTATTTATAATTATGTTGATAAAGTTTTGAATATATTGAGTCAAAGGAGAGATGTTAAAATATTTACGTATGGGCTTGGTGCTCGTAGCTCAGTGGTTAGGGCTCCAGCCACATACACAGGGGATGGCGGCTTCCAACCTATGCCAGGCCTGCTAAACAACAATGACAACTGCAGCAACAACAACAACAAAATACTAGGATGTGTGGCAGGCGCCTGTAGTCCCAGCTACTCGGGAGGCTGAGGCAAGAGAATCACTTAAGCCCAAAAGTTTGAGGTTGCTGTGAGGTGTGATGCTACGGCACCTACCTACTCTGTCTCAAAAAAAATTACCTATGTGGCTCAGCACCTGTGGCTCAAGTGGCTAAGGCGCCAGCCACGTATACCTGAAGTGGCAGGTTCGAATCCAGCCCGGGCCCACCAATCAACAATGACGGCTGCAACCAAAAAAAAAAAAAAAAATTGGCCAGGCGTTGTGGCGGGCACCTGTAGTCCCAGCTACTTGGGAGGCGGAGGCAAGAGACTCGCTTGAGCCCAGGAATTGGAGGTTGCTGTGATCTGTGATGCCATGGCACTCTATCCAGGGTGACAGCTTGAGGCTCTGTTCTCCCACCCCCAAAAAAAGTACCTATGGAGGCTGGGTGCGATGGCTCATGCCTGTAATCCTAGCACTCTGGGAGGCTGAGGTGGTAGATTGCCCGAGCTCACAGGTTTGAGACCAACCTGAGCAAGAGCGAGACCTCCTCTCTAAAAATAGCTGGGCATTGTGGTGGGCACCTATAGTTCCAGCTACTTGGGAGGCTGAGGCAAGAGAATCACTTGAGTCTAAGAGTTTGAGGTTGCTGTGAGCTGTGATGCTATGGCGCTTTACCCAAGGTGACAAAGTGAGATACTGTCTCAAAAAATAAAATTACCTGTGTTTCTTTTTCTTTTTAAATTTACTTTATTATTATTTTTCGAGATAGAGTCTTGCTCTGTTGCCACAGGCTAGAGTACTATGGTGCTATAGCTCACAAAATCCTCGAATTCTTGGGCTCAAGAAATCCTCCTGTTTCAGCCTCCAGAGTAGCTGGGACTACAGGCACCTGTCACCACACTAATAATTTTTGTAAATACAGCTAATTTTTGTATTTTTAGTAGAGATGGGGTTTTACTCTTGCTCGGGTTGGTTTTGAACTCCTGAACTCAAGCGATTCTCCTTCATCAGCCTCCCAGAGTGCTAAGATTATAGGCATGAGTTACCATGTCTGACCTGGTGTTTCTTTTTAATTTTTTTTTTGGGGGACAGGGTCTCAGTCTGTCACCCTGGGTAGAGCACAGTGGCGTCATCATGCTAGGTAGATAGAACCTCTGGCTCTCCTGGAGGGCAAAGGATGGACACCCTGACTTTGTACTGCTCCCCTTTGGTCCTGTCTCAAGCAATTGCCCACCCCCCCGCCCCGGAAGAAGTGCAGGTGCTGACAACGGTCTATCCATCATCTTGCTGCTGACCCACCTTAATCCTATCCTGAGCAACTTCCACACCTGGGAGGGGAAAGTGTGGCCGGGCTGCCCAGGCACAATACGATTTGGATTATTATGTTGTTAACTGTCCATCACAGTGGTTCTGTGGGGACATCTGCTCCACGAGAAGGTCCCAGCCTGGTTTCAGGGAATTTAGCAAACCCTTGTTTTTTTTTTTTTTTAACAGAGTCTCAAGCTGTCACCCTAGGTAGAGTGCTGTGGCGTCATAGCTCACAGCAACCTCAAACTTGGGCTCAAGTGATCCTCTTACCTCAGTTTTACTTTTTTTTTTTTTTTGCAGTTTTTAGCTGGGGCCGGGTTTGAACCCACCACTTCTGGTGCATGGGGTCGGTGCCCTACTCCTTTGAGCCACAGGCGCCACCCCTCAGTTTTTCTATTTTTAGTAGAGACTGGGTCTCGCTTTTGCTCAGGCTGGTCTCAAATTTGTGAGCTCAAGCAATCCACCTGCCTCGGCCTCCCAGAGTGCTAAGATTATAGGTGTGAGCTGCTGTGCCCCCGGCCCCACAAACTCTTGTTGATAAGCATGCATTGCCCTGTCCCGGCAAACATTTCTAATATGGGTGAAGAAGTAGAGTCTTATCTAAAGCACCTCTCTTTTATGATGAAAATATTTCTTATTATTTTGTTGAACTCTTGGAACATTTTTGCTTGCCCAGTATCAGCTAAAAACGAGGTCTACACTCCCAACTGTTGCCCTTGGCAGAGTGCCGTGGTGTCACAGCTCACAGCACCCTCAAAATCTTGGGCTTAAGGCTTGGTGCCTGTGGCTCAACAGGCTAAGCGCCAGCCACATACACTTGAGCTGTTGGGTTCAAATCCAGCCTGGGCCCGCCAAACAACAATGGTGGCTGCAACCAAAAAAATGGCTGGGCGTTGTGGCGGGCACCTGTAGTCCCAGCTACTTGGGCGGCAGAGGTAGGAGACTCGCTTGAGCCCAGGAATTGGAAGTTGCTGTGAGCTGTGATGCCACAGCATTCTCTCCAGGGTGACAGATTAAGGATCTATATCAAAAAAAAGAAAAAAATCTTGGTTTTAAGTGATTCTCTTGCCTTAGCCTCCCAAGTAGCTGGGACAACAGGCACCTGCCACAACGCCCGGCCATTTTTTTGTTGCAGTTGTCATCGTTGTCTTAGCTGGCCTGGGCCGTGTTCGAACCTCCCAGCTCCGGTGTATGTGGCTGGCATTCTAGCTGCTGAGCTACAGGTGTTGAGCCATAGACTATATTCTTAAAAATCAATTTCATTATTTTAACAAAATAAAATAGAAGAAAGTAAATAAAACAGAGATTTTACCTTTTCTTTTCTGGGTCCCAGTGGATCATCTTGTACACATTCTGGGGGTTCAGGTACCCTACTTTGGAGCCCACAGCAACATGCTTTTTAAACTGGGAAGATGCAAAATCTCAAGAGTGTAATTTGTTCTGCTCTTATTAGTGGTAGGACAGAATTATTATGATAGCTGAAACTGTCAATTTACTTACACCAAACCTACAACAAAGTTTTAGCAATATTATAAATATTGTATGAGAATGCTCTAAAGCTGGAGCTTTTTTCCCCAGATGAGTAGGATATTGGCAAAACGACAAGATATTGACAACAGACACTGCTTTCATTGTATTTTTCTGCATAAACTCATTTACTATCATTAGTAATGATCACTGTATGAAAACTCACAGGCTGGAGATGTTACATACAATAAGACACAGAAGATTTTCTTTTGGTTTCTGTTTAATGGCAGACATCGTAAGCCCAAATGGGGGGACCTAGATATATGTGGGTTACTTATAAGATGTTGAATACATAATCCACACATAGAAGAAAAATTTCAAACCTCTGTATGTGCTTATTAACCTCTTTTTTGTGCTTAAAAAAAAAACAAAACTGGTTGGGTGTGGTGGCTCACGCCTGTAATCCTAGCACTCTGGGAGGCCAAAGCCGGTGGATTGTCTGAGCTCACAGAGTTCAAGACCAGCCTGAGCCAGAGTGAGATCTTATCTCTAAAAATAGCCAGGTATCATGGCAGGTGCCGGTAGTCCCAGCTACTCGGGAGGCTGAGGCAAAAGAATCGCTGGAGCCCAAGAGTTTGAGGTTGCTGTGAGCTGTGATGCCCTGGCACTCTACCGAGAATGACATAGTGAGACTCTGTCTTACAAAAAAAAAAAAAAAAAGTAAAAAAACCCAAAACTATATATACAGAGGGTGTCAAAAAAATGTATACACATTTTAAGAAAGGGAAAAACTGCATTAAAATTATAATACTCAAGTCACATTTCACTTCTGCAATGACAAGAGGTGCTCAAACATGACTTGTATTCATCTTTTGTTGTGGGTATATATCGATTATTACAATTTTAACACAGTTTTTTTCCTCTTAAAATGTGAATACTTTTGGCTTAGCGCCTGTGGCTCAAGCAGCTAAGGCGCCAGCCACATACACCTGAGCTGGTGGGTTCGAATCCAGCTCGGGCCCACCAAACAATGATGGCTGCAACCAAAAAATTGCCAGACATTGTGGTGGGCACCTGTAATCCCAGCTACTTGGGAGATGGAGGCAGGAGAATAGTTTGAGCCCAGGAGTTGGAGGTTGCTGTGAGCTGTGATGCCATGGCACTCTATCCAGGGTGACAGCTTGAGGCTCTGTCTCAAAAAAAAAAAAAAGTGAATACTTTTTTTAGCTATGACTCACCTAGGAACTTCAGACTTTAGAGGTTTCTAGATGCAGGCCTCAGCAGGGAGACCTCCCCAGTTTGGGGCAGGATCTGCTTAGATGGCGAGTTACACAACTGGAAGTGGCCGTTCTCTGCCGCTCGCTCCCTGCGTGTTGCAAGGATTAGTATAATTAGAGCCTGTGCTTGTACAGCACTTTGACATTCTCAGATGAAAAGTGCTAGATTAGCGTAAAATTTTATAACTGTAATGGAATCCAAGTAAATAACATTGTAATAAATGGGTCTTGCTGCTGATACTGCATTTAAGAGGCCCCTCTTTATTACTGCATGTTTACTATATGTGATGAACCGAGGTGATTAATAACAATGATAATAATTACTCCGACAGCATTTTATGCTTTCAAAGGGTTTTACAACTTGTTCGTTACGTAATCTTTAATCTTCCCAGTGGCTGTTGTGCTAAGTCAGTATTAGGTTATTTTTTAAGTTTTGGTAGAAATGGAGAAATCTGAAGCCCAGAGAGAGGGGCTGAAGTTTTCAAGTCCATATAGCATGGTAGCGTGTAGGGTTGTTGGAGTTGGATTTGGAAAGGAAAGATGTATAATGGATGGGAGAAGAGGGTAAGGCAGGTGGGGGAGAAGTCAAGTGGAGCTCACAGTGGTTACCATGGAGAGTTGGGTGGCTGTCTGCTGTGTTGTGGATGTGAGGAACCTATGCAGGGTGCTTGGCTGGTCTAAGGTGAAGGGCAACCTGATGCAGAATGCAGAGGTGGCAGGTCCCACCTCAAGGCTCCCTCTGCTAAGGCCTGGAGGCGCCAGTGGCATTCTGCCTGCATTCATTCAGCTGTACTTAACACCTGCTCAAGGTTGACCAAGGGGAGCAGGGCTTTATGTGGCAGCTAATTGGGTGCTATAAGGAACAGACACCCAAACTGTAGTGTCAGCAAATGTGCATTGCATAATCAGCTGCTTCGAATGCCCACTTGGGGATTAGGCTGTGATAAGCAAGAGCTGTAGGGATCTGCTCGACAAGCAGCATGTCAATTACACCGTGGATGGCCAGATTTATGTGCTTTTTGGCAGTGCCGCCGAGCTATTAATCATGTCTCATGAACAGACCCCATGTAAACCAATAGCAAATGGCACATCTCATGGACCACCCTAGCAAAAAATGTCACATTTCCTCCTATATCTTCTGCTGACGTCTAAGGTACTGAAAATGAGAATGGATACACAGAGACATCACACAATAATCAAATACCAGTCTTCCCTCCCTCCCTCTACTCTCCCTCCTTCCTTCCCTCCCCTTCCCTCCCTCCCCTTCTTCCCTCCTTCCTTTTTTTAAAAGTAAAGACCTAACCACGTTTTCTGAGCTGGGGAGACTGGATTTCCAGTCAGCATCTGGAAACGGCATATTTCACATAAAAATGCACCCGTACAACATTTCCTTTTAATGACAAAGTGAGGCTTTCATAGCTTTCCTTTACTTTTATTACAGTGCCGTTTAGATGGGCCATACATGTAGATTTCTTATTACTCACTAAGCTACATGTCTCACGAACTGCAGCATATCTAATGTCATAATTAAATGTCGTCAAGCTAATGTGGATGAGTGTTTTGAGCTTTATCACTAATTGCTGTGTTAGCATGAATTAGGCAGCAAAGTAATTGGAGCCCAAATGCAGCTGTGTCTTACGTGGTGCATTTTCTGGGGAGAGCTGTGTGTTGTGTGTGTGAGTGAGGGTGCACATGTGTGAGCCAGCTCTAGGCTCCTTTCCCTGTTTACCTGCATCGCCTCAAGATGCTCGCTAGTCTCTAAGGTTCCTGCGGAAGTCTCTAAAATGATGTGCGGAAGAGAAGCCATCGTCTGCAAGACAGTTGCACGTTTCTTTAAATAAGCAATTTTCAGTAATCAGTCAGCAGGGAAAGCCCCATTCTCAAAACCAGAATTAATGGAAAACAGGTTTTAGAGTTAAGGAGTGCATGTTTATCTTCAAGACAGATCAGTGAGGGGTCAGGTGGCTCAGGCCTGTAATCCTACCACTCTGGGAGGCCAAAGCCGATGGATTGCTTGAGCTCATGAGTTTGAGAGTGGCCTGAGCAAGAACAAGCCCCTGTAACTACTAAAAAATAGAAAAACTAGCTAGGCATTGTGGCAGACACCTAGAGTCCCAGCTACTCAGGAGGCTGAGGCAAGAGGATGGCTTAAGCCTAGGAGTTTGAGGTTGCTGTGAGCTATGGTGCCAGAGCACTCTACCCAGGGTGACTGAGTGAGTTTCTATTTCAAAAAAAAAGATCACTTGGTGTTGAGATGTGTAAAACGTGTGGGGCAAGAGCGTCTGGGAGCTGCATAAAGAAGAAAATAGGAAGACATGAGATCTTTTCTGATACTCCCACATTCTTCCAACCCTTAAGGATCCATCCTGCCCATACTGAGATTACTAGATTTTTTTCTTCACCTTCTCTCCCTGCTCCCACTACTCCATGGTCTAATACTAAACAGGACAGGCGTCAGAGGATAGGCCTGTGAAAATCATGCTCTGGCTTCTGACTATCACAGTTCTGCTGGAAAGTTAAAGGCTTAAGGCCAAGACTTCATTGCTGTGGCCTTGGGTGCAGGAGAGCCCCTCTCCCTGTCTGTGTGACCCTGCCCTGGCCTCCCTCCCTCCACCCCAGGGCGCCTCTGAAGTGCTCCCCTAGTCAGGGACACATTTCCTTTGTAGGGTGTGGCTGAACCACTACAGCTGACTTTAATCCCTGCAGGCTTCTGCACCACAGAGCTGAGGAAGACAATGTAACAGCCTCAGGGAAAAGTCTGTCCTTGGATAACTTTTGTCTGGTAGAGCAGCCATTACCACCTGCTTGATTTCTCAGGCGATTTTATTTCACTGCTGCCTGGCCATGGGGAATCAGAGAGGAGAGACTCAGAATCTTTCGCTCTATTTTACCCCACAGCCCCAACATGCACCGGGTGCTCGGCCTGTAGCTGTTGAATTCAAAAGAAATTTTTCTTTTTACATGACAGGTTTCTATGTGTGCCCTGCTAATGTCTGAGCAGCTTCTCACTGTGGCTTTTGCTCTTGTCCTCGAAGGACTGGCATGAGCCCTTGGAGTTGTTCCCTTCCTGTGGTAGGAACAGGAGAATGAGAAAGGCTCTGTGCTCTGCTTGACAGTTCTGACAAGCCTGTCAAATCCCCCTTCCCAGAGGTGCCTCTCGCCCATTAGGAGACTGCTTGCTTATGGGAGAGCCTCCTGAATTCCTACAGAGACAAGATCAAGGCCTAATGCATCGTAGGAACACGGGGCCTTCCTTTCCTTGACCAACACATTCTGACAGAACGGCTTGTCAACAAATAGGCCTGGGGTAGGAAGATAAAGACTTGTCATTTAGAAATAAACACTGTTATTTCTCTTCACATTTGTAACCCCTTTTTCAACTCGTTTCTTCTCATTTTCCCTCCTCCTCCCTGGTCCCTGCATTTTGCACGCCAGCAAAATGTTCATACAGCCACATCAGGACTGGTTCATGCCCAACAGTTGTACATTGGTTTGGTTCTTGCTCCTGGGGGGCTCTTGTTTCTTAGCTTCCTAAACATTTCTCTCCCTGCCTTTAAAATAATTCCCAAGCAGTGGGAAAGCACGTCAGTGGCACTCCACCATGTGTACCTTTAAAATGGGCAAGAGATAATTTTAATTCTTCCCTTTTTGCTTGGTAGGCTGTTTACCATTCCTTATATATTTGGTAATTTTTAATTTAAATCATTTATATTTAATATAATTCCATGAGGTTGTCTTTACTTAGCTTTTCCTCTTTCAGGCCTCATGTGTTATCCTCTATGCCAGGGGTTCTCAACCTGTGAGTCATGACCCCTTTGTAACAATGAAAATACATCCTGCATATCAGATATGTACATTATAATTCATGACAGTAGCAAAATTACAGTTATGAAGTAGCAACAAAAATAATTTTATGGTTGGGGGTCACCACAACGTGAGGAACTGTATTAAAGGGTCGCGGCATCAGGAAAGTTGAAAACCGCTGCTCTATGCTCCTTTATTATCCTCTACATCTGTGAGTACTCACTACTTTGTATTATTATTGGCTATTTTTTAATCTATATCATCCATAAGATTGCAAGCTTCATCATGGCAGGGAGTGTGTCTATTTTGTTCATCATTGTGTGCCATTCTCTACCATTAGGCTTGGGAACACAAGATGCTGATAAATGTTTGTTGAATGAATGCATAAATGAATGTGTACTTTGCTATGCATAAGATACTATGCCAAGTTGCTGCAGGACTGACCTTGATCTTTAAAAAGTTATTATGTGGGACAAGTGTAGTGGCTCATGCCTATAATCCTAGTACTTTGGGAGGCTAAGGGATGAGTATCCCTTGAAGCCAGGGGTATATTATCAGCTTGGGCAATATAGCGAAACAAAAGTAGAAAAGTTAGCTGGATATGGAGATATGAGTTCCCAGCTGTCTGGGAGGCTGAGGCAGGAGGATCAATTGAGCCCAGGAGTTTGAGGCTACAGTGTGCTATGATTGTACCTCTGTACTCCAGCCTGGGTGACACAGCCAGACCCTGTCTCAAACAAACAAAAAGTTATAATGTGGTAGGGTGGATGAGATCCAAATTCGAGTCCTGAAAATAAATTGTAGAATAAGATAATTGGCCACATGAGAGAATAAAGTGAATTACTAGGATGGTGGTGGTAGAGAAGAAGAATTTGTCCAGATCCCCTCCCCTTCCCTTCTCAAAAAAAAAAAAGCCAGGAAAAGTGAGAGTCAAATGGAGGGACCCACCCAAATAAAACCAACCTGTCCAAAATAGAACTGATCCTCCCCCCCCCCCGCCCCCCGGGAAGAAATGAATGCATAGAATGTCCCACCCAGGAAAGAATGTGCCAACCCCTACCCTTTTGACCCTTTAAATTTCCATCCACCTTAACCCACGTGTTGACTTACTTCTCAAACTCAACTTAGCCGCACCCGGCTGGGAATAAAGGCTGCTGTTGCCCACACAGAACCTGGACTCCCTTTCCTTTTGTTCATGCTTTGGAATAATCTTTTTTTTTTTTTTTTTGTAGAGACAGAGTTTCACTCTATGGCCCTCAGCAGAGTGTTGTGGCGTCACAGCTCACAGCAACCTCCAGCTCTCGGGCTTAGGTGATTCTCTTGCCTCAGCCTCCCGAGTAGCTGGGACTACAGGCGCCCACCACAACGCCCGGCTATTTTGTTGTGCAGCTCGCTGGGGCCGGGTTTGAACCCGCCACCTTGGTATATGGGGCCGGCGCCCTACTCACTGAGCCACAGGCGCCGCCCTGGAATAATCTTTTATTTTTAGTCTTTGACCTCTCAAGAAGTTGTAAGCCCATTTGTGTTAAAGATTTTGTCCCCCTTTCAGTTAATAGTCTCCTATAGGCATTTTCCATGTTATAACATAGATATAACATAGATGTTATAGATCTTTCTTTTTTTTCAGTTTTTTTCTTTTCTGAGACAGAGTCTTACTCTGTTGCCCAGGCTAGAGTGCCATGATGTCAGCCCAACTCACAGCAACCTCAGACTTCTGGGTTCAAGTGATCCTTCCTCCTGCCTTAGCCTCCCAAGTAGCTGGGACTATGGGTACCTACCACAACACCTGGCTGATCTCTAAATCCAGAGCTCCAAAGATCCTCCTGCCTTGGCCTTCCAGAGTGCTAGGATTACAGATGTGTGAGCCAACAAGCCTGCCCCCCGAAACAGTATTTTTAATGACTACATGATCCCGTGAGTGGCTGTGCCGTGGCTCATTCTGTTACCACCTCTTGTCTGCAGTAGTGCGCTAAGGTTTCTAGCGTGAGCCACTGAATTATTGCCTTAGGACAAATTCCCAGAAATAGAATGAACAAGTCAAAGAGAATGAACACTTTCATGTTTCTTGATACATATGTAGTATAAACACCGGTTTTAGTCTCTTAGGAAGACGCAGACACATATATACAGAGTGAAAACAGTGAGGGCCAGCCCATTTGGCTGTATCTTAAATGAGTAGGTGTCTCAAAGGTCTCCATCCATACATAGGGAAAAATGGGAAATTGTAGCTAAATGTACTTTTATCTACAAAATAGTCCTTATGAAATTTTATTCTTTTACTCACCACTGTACTAATGAGGAACATTATAAAATTTTATAAAATATTTGAAAAGTATTTCTCTACATGCTGATATATAAATATAAAATATTACGTCATGTAAACTATGATATGATCTTGTTAATTGCCCACGCATGGCGACCTTCGGAATACCTTGTGTATTAGCCATAAGCCTGAATTCAATTCTGGGTCCCTAGATCTCCAGCTTGCTATGTTGTTCTATACTGTAGTGAAAGAGAAACATGCACCATGAAGGAAATTATTCATTGGCATGTGTGGGGATAGCGCAAGGGCTCCTACAAATGGTATCAATCTCTTTTTAGTTTGTAGAGTTAAAACAATAAATATCTCAATGTTGGATTCACATTCACGTGTGTCCGTTTGCCTAAGAGTGGTGGGTTTAGTCGTGTGTTCAGCTCAGTTCCTCTCTTACTGAAATGTCTCACCTCTGCTTGGCCACTCATGGACCCTTTCTTATCTAGGGTTCTTTACCAGCTTGTCCTCTCTGCATCAGTTTTTCCACCTCTTGGCATTCCTCACTCCGTATCACCTATGGAGAAGGCTGTGGATGAAGCCAGGAAGCCAGGATGACCATCTGCTGTTCCATGTTAAACACTTTACATAAGTTTCCCCATTTAATTATCACAAGTGCCCTTTGGCGTGGGTGTTGTTATTCCTATTTTACAGGAGAGAAAACTGAGGCCCAGAGAGTTAAGTAGCCTGCTAATTGTAGAAATCATAGTCTGGATAATAGATGTTTACGGTCTGAAGATAAAACCAGACGAGTCAGATCTTGTGCAGCCCCTCCCTGGAAAGGCCTCCGGGCTCTGCACAGAAGGAGATAAGGATGAGCAGGTTCCAGGAAGGTGCTGCAACAGGCTTGCGTTAGCAACGGCAACGCCAAACACCAGTGTATCTCGCAGGTCAGTGTGTGAGAAGGGAATACTGGTGGGGCAGCTGAGAGCTGTGCCCTGTCTGCACAAGTCTCTCTGGTCGTTCCTCACCCTTTGGCCAAACTGTGCCTCCGCAGGGATGGCTGGATTCTCACTAAAGTCCCTTTGAATGAAGAAAGAAAAAAACCAACTCTCCTGCTGCGAGTGGAATGCGGCCGTATTTCTTCCTTTGAGCCGCCCCTTCACAATGAAGTGATTCTTTTCTAGCCAGGAAGTTAATATGGTGAAGGGCTTAAGAGCGTTAAGCCCTACTCTGAGAGGGGAAGGGGCATACAGGGAGTTTAACGAGAGTTCCAGGTCAGGATTTTGGGACTCTTCTTTTATACCGCATTTTTCTTATAGGAGGAAACCTACTTGGATGTCTTGGGTCTCGTTGGGAGTGTTTCAAGTGATACCTCTGCCAAATAGTTTTTCTGCCCAACACTTGCGTTCCCACTCGAGACAAGCAGAGCTGCCTCGTCTTTCTCAGGTGAAGGTGTTGCAGGAAGACGAGGCCCAACGGAGAGAAACAGCACCCAAAAACCACCACCAGGTTGAGGAGCTCAGGAGTCTGAGTCCAGCCTGAGCAAAGGGAGACCCTGTCTCTACTAAAAAGTAGAAAAATGAGTTGGGGGTGAGGGACACTGGACATAGTGGCTCACACCTGTAATCCTAGCACTTGGGAAGGCGAGGCAGGTGGATTGCCTAAGTTCATGGGTTGGAGACCAGCCTGAGTCAGAGACCTTGTCTCTAAAAAAATACTGGGGCTTTGTGGCCTACACCTGTAGTCCCAGCTACTCGGGAGGCTGAGCCCAAGAGTTGGAGGTTGCTGTGAGCTGTGATGCCACATCACTCTGCCTAGGGTGACAGAGTGAATCTCTGTCTCAACATAACAAAAAAGAAAAGAAAAAGACAAATTAGCTGGGCATGGTGGCAAACACCTGTAGTTCCAACTACTTGGGAGGCTGAGGCATGAGGATTGCTTGAGCCTAGGAGTTTGAGTTTGCTGTGAGGTAGGCTGAGGCCATGGCATCATAGTCTGGGTGACACAGTGAGACTCTGTCTGAAGAAAAAAAAAAAAGTAAAAGAAAAAGAAAAACTTCCTTGAACTTGTCCAGCCTTAAATAATGTTCTAGGTACTATTATTAATATAAGGGATATATTTTTATAATTTATCTTCTTTTCTCTTCCTCTCTCTCTAATAGAAAAAACAGTTTGAATTAGCATTGGATTTACAATCTCATCTTTTTATCGAAGAGAATACTATCAAGTAGGAGGAGGAAAGAGGGACAGAGAAAGGCAGGAACAGAGAATTGCATTTCACCAATAATACTCAGAATCATTCGTCCATGGACTGTAAACCATTGAAAAACATCCTTGAACTTGTCTGGGCTTAAATATTGTTCTGGTACTATTAATATAATTCCAGTACATAAGTTGATTATGAAAATAGTTAACAACATAAAACAGTACATAAGGAAAAGTCTTTGGAGTCAGTGAGACCTGGATATGAATCTCAGCTATGCCAAATATTGGTTCTCTGGCTGTGGGGGTTGTTGAAACTTTCTGTACAACGGGGGTAAAATGCCAACCTTATGATGCTATTCAATTAATTGAGTGAAATAAGGCATGTGAAAGTATTAAGTGCATACATTTAATTGGCTGCTCAACCCACATTAATTCTCCGCATGATAGTTTTATTTTAATATGGTCTCACACTGTGGCATCAGCTCACAGTGAATTTCTCTGGGTACTTCGGTAATTGCTAGAGTCCTTAACATGGTGTCCAGAACAGATTCATCTCACCATGAATTTATAGTTTAACAATCACTGTTTTGATAAATTCCGATCTGACAGGGAGAAGCCGGGAGATAAAGGTGTGATATTCATAAATGTAGGAAACACATGCAGCTGGGTGTTCTCTCCATGAGTTATTTTCACCATGACAGTCCCTTGAAGTAGTATCACTACTTCCATGTTACAGATAGAGAAACTGAGGTTAGGAGATTAAGTAAAATGTCCAAAGTGACTCAGCTACTAAGTGGCTGAGCTAGGATTGCAAATCAGTTCTTTCTGACTCCAAAGGTCTGTCCCCGTTCCCTCTTCCCCATTTTTCAGGCTTGTGGATACACAGCTTGAATGCAACAAAATAATGCAGAGGATCTTTATATTTTATTGCAAATGTAAATGATATTGCTTCAGAGTCAGATGATGTCTTTCTTTACTCATGGTCTTTGGGTCCAATACTTGGCCTGGAAGTTGTGTATTCGGTACAATTCTCTGGTATAAGTTAAAATGGAAGCCTAGAGAATAAAGTTAATAACATCACTCAGCTCTCACCACTGTCAATGTTTTGCTTCACACACATTTTATTTATTTATTCAATCATTTTTGAGACAGAGTCTCACTTTGTCACCCTCAGTAGACTTCCATAGTGTCATAGCTCATAGCAAACTCTTGGGTTCAAGTGATTCTCTTGCCTCAGCCTCCCAATTAGCTGGGACTACAGGCACCTGCCACAATGCCTGGCTATTTTTAGACACGGAGTCTCGCTCTTGTTCAGGCTCATCTTGAACTCCTGAGCTTAAGTGATCTACCCGCCTTGGCCTCCTCCCAGAGTGCCACATTGTTTTTTTTTTTGTAGAGACAGAGTCTCACTTTATTGCCCTCGGTAGAGTGTCGTGGCATCACACAGCTCACAGCAACCTCCAACTCCTGGGCTTAGGCGATTCTCTTGCCTCAGCCTCCTGAGTAGCTGGGAGTACAGGCGCCCGCCACAACGCCCGACTATTTTTCTGTTTTGCAGTTCGGCCGAGGCTGGGTTTGAACCCGCCACCTTTGGCATATGGGACCGGTGCCCTACTCGATGAGCCACAGGCGCTGTCCCAGAGTGCCACATTTTTTATTTTTATTTATTTAGTTATTTTGTTGTTGTTGTTGAGAAAGAGTCTCACTACATCACCCTTAGTAGAGCGCTATGGCATCACAGCTCACAGCAATCTTAAACTCTTGGGCTTAAGCAATTCTCTTGCCTCAGCCTCCCAAGTAGCTTGGACTACACGTGCCCAGCACAATGCCTGGCTATTTTTTGTTACAGTTTTCATTGTCTGGTAGGCCTGGGCCAGGTTCGAACATGCCACCCTCAGTGTATGTGGCTGGCGCCATAACCACTGTGCTATGGGTGCCGAGCCGCCACATTTTTATTTTCTAAAAATTTCTTTTTGGGGTGGCACCTGTGGCTTGGTGATTAGAGTGCTGGCCCCATATACCAATGTTGGTGGGTTCAAACCCAGCCCCAGCCAAACTGCAACAAAAAAATAGCTGAGTGTTGTGGTGGGCGGCTGTAGTCCCAGCTACTCAGGAGGCTGAGGCAAGAGAATCACCTGAGCCCAAGAGCTGGAGGTTTCTGTGAACTGTGACGCCAGGGCACTCGACTGCGGGTGACAAAGTGAGACTCTGTCTCTGAAAAAAAAAAATTTCTTTTGGCTTGGTGCCCATAGCTTAGTGGGTAGGGCCTTGGCCACATACACTGGGGCTGGCAAGTTTGAACCTGGCCTGGTCCTGTTAAATAACAATGACAACTGCAACAAAAATATAGCTGGGGGCAGCACCTGTGGCTCAAAGGAGTAGGGCACTGGCCCCATATATCAGAAGGTGGCGGGTTCAAATCCAGCCCAGGCCAAAAACTCCAAAAAAAAAAAAAAAAATATGTGTGTGTGTGTGTGTGTGTGTGTGTGTGTATATCTAGGCATTGTGGCGGGTGCCTATAGTCCCAGCTACTTGGGAGTCTGAGGCAAGAGAATCGCTTGAGCCCAAAAGTTTGAGGTTGCTGTGAGCTGTGATGCTAGGGCACTCCACTGAGGGGGACAGAGTGAGACTCTGTCTCCAAAAAAAAAAAAAAAAAATTGGGGGGTAGCACCCTGTACTACAGTGGTTATGGTGCCAGCCACATACACCGATGCTGGTGGGTTTGAACCGGGCCCGGTCAGCTAAAAAACAATGACAACTGCAACGATAACAAAAAAATAGCTGGGCATTGTGGCGGGCACCTGTAATCCCAGCCACTTGGGAGGCTAAGGCAAGAGAATCGCTTTAGCCCAAGAGTTAGAAGTTGCTGTGAGCTGTGAACTCTACCCAGGGCAACAGCTTGAGACTGTCTCAAAAAAAAAAAAAATTCTTTTGGGGCAGGCACAGCTTACACCTGTAAGTAATCCTAGCACTCTGGGAGGCCAAGGTGGGTGGATTGCTTGAGGTCATGAGTTTGAGACCAGCCTGAGCAAGAGCGAGACCTTGTCTCTACTAAAAATAGGAAAACTAGCTGGGTGTCATGGTGGCTGCCTATAGTCCTAGCTACTCAGGAGGCTGAGGCAAGAGGGTTGCTTGAGCCTAAGAGCTAAGAGTTTGAGGTTGCTGTGAACTACGATGGCACCATAGTACCCTACCCAGAGCAACAGAGTGAGACTCTGTCTAAAAAAAAAAAGATACCTGAAATAAGAATTAAAATATCCCATCTCTTGCCTGTAATCCTAGCACTTTGGGAGGCTAAGGTAGGTGGATTACTTTGAGCTCAGGAGTTCAAGACGAACTTGAGCAAGTTCTTCAGCAAGATCAAGACCCTGTCTCTACTAAAAATAGAAAAATTGGCCAGGCACTGTGGCAGGCACCTGTAGTCCCAGCTACTCGAAGGCTGAGGCAGGAAGATTGCTTGAGTCCAGGAGTTTGAGGCTGGGGAGAGTGAGACTCTGTCTAAAAAGAAAAGACTGCAAAGAAACAGAGAAAGCTGTGTATATTTTTATGATTAGGTTTGATGAAGAGTAAAGAGTCTGGAGAAATATGATTGGAGAAAGGGGTGTGATCTAAGGGTAACAAACTGGGGGGAATCTAGCAAGGCCTGTTTGTTCAGATTCTTCCCTGTGTCCCCATGTCTTCAGAGATAAGGATGCACCTTTACTCCAGGCCTAGAAAGACTTTTCTCACCTAAAGGTCTTATGACCCGTTTCAGAGAAAGAGAGAGCGACCTTCTGGCTTCCACTGTTTTCTCAAATGCTAAGGTACCATGATTTGTGGTAGCATGTCCTGAACTCTGTCATTGCCAAGGAGAAGTGGGGCAGTGTGTACTATGGGATATTACAGCGGTCTCACTTCTTGGTCCACGGCTGGCCTTCAGTTTGTAGTGCTCCTCTTTTGTTCTGGGTGGGTTTTACCAAACTACCAGCCTTCAAGCCGTTTGACTTCTGGCCAGCTGTCCCTGGAGTGTGCTCCTCTTCCCCACATGGGGCAATAAGTTACAGTCTTGGCTCATAAGAAATTCTCCTTTCCTGGCCAGATGAGGAGAAATTCTCCTTTCCTGGCCACGTGCAATCCAAGCACTCTCAGAGGCTGAGGCCGGTGAATTGCCTGAGCTCACAAGTTCGAGACCAGCCTGAGCAAGAGCGAGACCTTGTCTCTAAAAATAGCCAGGCATTGTGGCAGGTGCCTGTAGTCCCAGCTACTTGGGAGGCTGAGGCAAGAGAATCGCTTGAGCCCAAAAGTTGGAGGTTACTGTGAGCTGTGACACCACGGCAGTCTCCTGAGGGTGATAAAGTGAGACTCTGTCTCAAAAAAAAAAAAAAAAAAGAAAGGAAGAAATTCTCCTTTCCTGGCATCTCTGAGAACCTGAAGGCTGGAATTCCTACCTGCACAGGGATCATCCCTGTGGACATTTCCTTGGAATTTTCTGTTTTGTAAGCTATGGAAGCATACAACATATTTAGAAAAATTCCATTCCAAATGA
The DNA here is from genome assembly GCA_963574655.1 of Perodicticus potto. Lineage (NCBI taxonomy): Eukaryota > Metazoa > Chordata > Mammalia > Primates > Lorisidae > Perodicticus > Perodicticus potto. The sequence continues at coordinate 504 of CAUYRH010054951.1, read as the reverse complement.
ATTCGACATGTAAAAAGACTACTTCTCTACACAAATTCAAAACAAAATGAAAAGTTAAAAGAAATTTAAAAAGATTGGCGACCCTGGGGGTGGAGCTTGCCAGGGCAGTTCTCCCACAATGGCTCCACACAGCCACAACCAAACACTGATAGCTCCGTCGGGCTCGGTGGCCCAGTCTGGGGCCCTAGACAACACTCGAAGACCTCCGCACTCTCGCCCAAGTTCTCCCAAGGCAGTTCAACCGAGCGCCAAAAGAAACCCAAACAGGCTCGGCATCTGTGGCTCAACAGGCTAAGGCGTCAGCCACATACACATGAGGTGGCGGGTTCGAATCCAGCCCAGACCCGCCAAACAACAATGATGGCTGCAACCAAAAAATGGCCGGGCGTTGTGGTGGGCGCCTGTAGTCCCAGCTACTTGGGAGGCAGAGGCAAGAGACTCGCTTGAGCCCAGGAATTGGAGGTTGCTGTGAGCTGTGATGCCTCGGCACTCTATCTAGGGTGA